>LOND01001861.1:33980-49621 GCA_014220965.1 Paragonimus kellicotti | reverse complement strand
GCTGAGAAAATTCGTCCTCATCGGTTGCATTCCCTATTCTTCCCACTAATCTGATAATTCTTCCCACTACCTCATTCACCCCGATTTTTTATCCAGCTAATGTATCATTTATTGTCCTTGGCGCGAGTGGCCTTTCTTGTCCTGGCTCACTGACGTGACGGCTGACTTTTGTCCTTGCTCGTCCTGTTGAGAAACTGTTGATTTTGCTGGACGAGACTATCGTCGTGAACGATTGAGGTTTGCTTTTTGTAATTATTGATGCATTTCTTTAATAGTACCGTAGAAATTGTTGGATCCAATCTTGTTTTCATTTTGGGGATCCGTTTTGGGCTACGCGTAACTCAACGATCAGACGTGGATCGTTATGATATTGTTTCTGTAACCCCCGCATTACATACCCTGCTGACTACAGCCCGTGGATCGGAGGATGTCACATTCATTGCGTATGATGAGGTGCTATTTTTGGAACTAGGAGCCTGCCTAGCGTTTCTGCAACGAAGACAAACAAGGTGGATGTAGCCCAACAGTTTTGCTGTCAAAATGTTTTAACCCCAGTAGACATACCTAGACACGATGTGTGGAACCATGTGCCACACAGCAAGCATTGCGTAGCGTGGTTCCTCGCGCGGACAATCTTTAAACAGCGCCATAAGCCATGAATTTGGCTAGTTAGACGCAGGTTCCAGGCTGGAGATCGAACTCCTCTGAATCTCACCACTTTATCTTCTTCCATTTCAAGCAGGGGTCAATTAATATGCAGGGCTATTGTTAGGAGTATGACGCAGCACCGATGTTTAAGTCACACGTGCCGATCTCTGTGCCAGTCCATTCTTCCACTAAGTGGTCAGTAGTCAGTGGTAGCTTGGTCAGTGAGTGCACACCTAATCGCTTTGAGGCTCGCATTGTGATACTCCAGTGAACCTTGTGATAAGGACAATAGCTCTGTAGCCAGATAACGGATTCCGTTCCTTTCCTCTGCAAAATGACATCCGTTAGTCTACCCTTCAGCGTTAAGTATACACATACAGTCAGTTGTGGCAACCCCAATGAGAAACACAATATCTGATAACGGCTGAGAAGCACGTGGTAAGGGGGGGCAGTCATTCCATCTTGGTGAAAAAGTGAGGGTACTCCATAAATTAACGGTGAGTTAGGTGATACAAATAGGTTCAGTGGAAAAAATGAAGTAGACAAATAAACTTGCTTTGGTCATGCATTCAGGTGTTGGATATCTTACGTAAAGTTTGGGAGTAGGCAACGTTAACTGGTTCTTACTATTTGCTTACACACCCAGTGTTTTCCTTGCTAATAGCGTCAGTTCACTCGATTTCAGGGAGGGCGGATTAGGACTCGTACAGATTATCAGTTACCTGCTATTTTGGTGTATCTCATACTCGTACGCGCATTACTGCAGCTAACGTCAGGTGGCTTTCTCAGTTGATTGGTCGGTACAAGTTTCATTAGGGAACTATGGAGTCATGCTCCCCTATTTAAAACGTCTTGATGGCAATACTAATAAAGTTAACACAATACCATAACCCTGCAGCAGCCACAAGATGATGAATGGAATCCGCCGCGACGTTAATGATATACAGTACCACGAGAGATGTCCAGCGAGGCCTGGCACTGAATGGGATCTATATGAACCACTACGGCCTGTCTTGTTTTTCTCGGTGGTCAAAACTAAGCTAAAGACATGGTCCACGAAATACATACCACGTTACGTCAGACACCTGACTCCCCGGAAAGTTTCTTTAAGAATCGTTTGCTTCGCCGACTCGTAGCGATCAGTTGCTGAGCCTAGTAAGATATCGCTAACCAGGTTCAACATATCTCGGGGAAGGCGTGGTATAAGCTGTGAAAACTTGTTATACGCCGGTTGCTAAACTCTATTTCTAACACGGCGAACCACAGCTCTGGATCAAGATCTCCGAAAGCCGGAACAGCTAACGTGATCAGTGATACGGAAGACGGACATTCAGACTTAATCTCTTTAATGTCCATTGCCATTAAGTGAATGCGAACGAGATATAAAATTTAAATAAATGTATACTTGTACGCTATACGCACACGAGACGTGATATAAGCGGGAAAAAACGAAACTGAATGTTCACTATTATTATACGACTAAAACGGGCTCACCAATTTGTAGGGTCGAGCGAACCGAAGACGATCGGTTGAGAATAACGCAACGAGTAGACAAGGAGTATATTGTCGACCCGCGAGGCCAACGTAACAGCGAACAATGAACAAGACGAAACGATAGAAGGACGGAGCGACAAGCGAGCACGCAGCGAGGTCGTACGTTCGAGTGCGCGGGGTACTTGTCGGTATCCATACTCGTTCAAACAAATGTTTAAGCACATACAAAAGTTGAAAACCGAAAGAGTACAAATAGCAGTCGTAACTCTAACATAGTCAGTAATAAGCAAATGGGGTCGGTTCACGTGCGCTATATAAAGCGCGTCAATCAGAGTAGAGTCAATATGTGTTCACGAAATTAATACCTCTTGTTTGGAACTAATGAAGTTCGTACAAAAACACAAGTTTCTCAGGGAACTGAAAGTGCAAATTGCCTCTACCATAGGTTATGGTGTGTTGGGTGGATGTGAAGGACTGCTGCCTGTCAGGACGGTAGAATCCGCTCACAGTGGAGGGAGCGTGAGCCGAATAAGTATTCCCTGTCACAGTGCGGTCACAAGCTTTCTGGTCCGTTGACGCTATGAATCTGTGGGTCGCATGGGTGGCTCGTACGTGACTGCCAGCTTTAAACAATTTTGGAATTTCGGGGGTGTGGCTGCCATTAAGCGGGTTTTAGGTGAGTACTACCACAGTGAGAAAGTTCACACCAAACATTACAACCAAGTGATGGCGCCGATCCCATCAACGAGAGTGTAGCTGGACGGTTACTCACTGAGGTACTGCGGGGTGGACTGTTTCTATCCGTAAAAGGTTTGCATAGGAAGAGTCGATCTCGTACGTTACGCTGGCATATTCACCTGTTTGAGGGCTCAAGTCGTTCACGCAGAAGTAGTACATTTCATGTCCATGGACTTCTTACTCACGGTCTTGATACGTTTTCTTGGTTAAGTTTGACCCGCCGGAGATCATTTGCAGTGACAAGGTTTGCAGCTTTGTTGGGGTAGACCCCGAACTATAGCAGATGGTACAGTGCTCAGATCATTGTGTGTTGGCAGGTATGTTAGTAAGTCAAAGAGTTGAATGCTATTTCAATCATCTCGAGTGCAAATCGTCAGGGTGGAGTTCGGAAAAGAATCATTTGAATAGTTAGACTAGCGCTGCTGTCGGTAACACAACAACAGGTAATGAATGATGAGTCACTTCTCACCCACATGGTGGAAGTTGTCCAAATCGTCAACGATGGGCCACTCACGCCTACTTACGACTATCCAGGCTATCCGTCGGCGCCTTGTCCCTGCGAGTTGCCGCTGTTGTGCTCGTAGGTAGTCTTGATTAATGATGAGATGATATTCCGTGGATGTTACACTAAGTATTGGAGACAAGCACAGCATCCATTCTGTATGTTTTGGAGGGGGTGGCGGCGCGAGCATCTGCTGGGGCTACAGATTACTCCTAAATGGTTGAAGTATTCGCGTCGCTTTCAGGTGGAAAATGTGGTTCCCCATCAAGAGGAAGCCTCCAGGGATGTTTGGTCCAGCGGTGTAATCACCGAGGTATTTCCTGGTGGTGACGGACATGCACGTTTGGTTTCAGGAGGAAATTCAGATGGTCCCATGAGACTGCACACCAGATCGGTTTATTTCATTGAGGCGCTCGTACAGATACACCAGTTGATTACTGGTAAAACAAGTGTGGATACCTCTGTCAAACCGGTTGCCGTGATATATGAGAACACTTTTGGGAAAGGTTAGATCAAACTTGATGTGTTTCCACGAGGCTATGGGTGTGTGTGGACACTTGCGACTGGCGCGCAAAACAGTGAACCGTTCCGGAGTTGTATACGGGAGGAACACAAGACATCGACTCTCAGGTAGTTAACCATACACAAGACACGCAATCTGTCAGTCCTCCTGCGGAATGACAAACTGTCTATATGTGCTTCCGTGCTGCGTGGTAGATAAGGTGTCACACTTACAGCGGAACTAGACAGGCACTTGGATGATCTGTGATGTCAGCAACGGCCATATCCTATTGCTTCTGTGATGTACTGGCGTACCAAAGCCCAAATCTTACTCAATGTTTCCTGTCTTGAAAGATGAAGTACTGAATACCGAACACGGCTCACCATTTGATCAGACAGGCATGTGGGTGGATTCATCCGAAGCAGGAAAATCATCAACTGAGCTGTTCATGAGCTCACAAAGCTTTGCAAAACGGACGCGAACAAGCTGGTTTTCCATATAGCAAGGTAGATCCGCAAAAGCTTTACGTACTCACATTCATGAACACGGACAACAACCTATAGTCAACTAACATTGTTAAAATTTGACTAGCTTTTTTCACGCATTTGCTGATAAGCATTTTGTTGGCCACCAAAGTTGACGCCGTAATGTCCGCGCAGTAGCACTGTCAAACTGGCGACGTTGACCACAACCACTACGCCAACACAAGAAACGGATACATCTAGCCTTCTCGAGAAGGCAGCTTACGCGATAACAAACGAATTATCAAGTTATTCCCCACTGGTCTTGTGAGATCGGTTGGTAAATCTTGGAACCTATTGCCTGTATCCTTCAATCCAACAATACAACAGTGGATCTAAGCAGTGTATACGGCTCGGGTACAGAAACGAAGTAAACCTGTGATGAGAATAAAAGAAACTGACTCGCAGCAAGTCGTGAATGTGTGTTGGTTTGGAGCACTGCCCCAAAGAATGAAGGTAGTTCCAATGAATTTGATCCACTGTGCTACTCCGAAAGAATACTGAGTCCATAATCGACGTAACTGTGGCGACGGATAAATTGGGAACTTCGGTGAAAACGGACAGCTGTTTCCATTAGCTTTTAACTCCACAAAAATCAGCAAGCAGACGACACGCAGCGGAGAGAAACATAGCTCACGACCTCCCAGGTAAAAGCTTTTTCCAGCTCACATGGTTCAAGCACCAGGTGAACATGTAAAATTCAGGAAGGTGGAAGCCGTAAAAGGACAATGGAACTCATAAACTACCGAATACTGTGTAAACGCAAATTGAGCCGCTTATTTTAGCACTGAAACCGCAAATGTTCCCACAAAGCAACACGTGTGTATAAACACTTGTATATCAAGTTTTATTCTAATCCGCTAGTTCATCAGGTCATACGCGCCATGAAACTTGATGGAACCAGTATAGTGGGCGTCTATTTAACTGCACTTGAAAAATGCGGATACGCTGAAAACGGTTTACCTAATCTTCAGGGTGCTGGCCGATCCAATCGGTAGACCAGAATTGTCTGTGGGGTCTTTGGGATTATCATGACTTTCAGTTGCCGAGGTTATAATTTTCTGACGTATATCAATGCCAAAAATTGTACAAATCTAGTGCGGGAAGTATTTTTGTTTCAATATTACAGCATCAGCCATTCCGAATTTCAAAAACAACGCACAGTAGGGTCGTTTTCAATTTTTGGCCAATTAAAACAAGGGATATAGCTGTCAGTACCACACAGTTCGCTCATTTTAATTTTTGCTCCAGGTACCGAAGTAAGAAAGCGAATATGCGGCGAATGTATTTTCATCCGCGGTAACTGAAGAAATTACGGTCTACGACTAACATTCGTGGACTGGGCTGGGCAAATATCGAACTTCCTTACTTTATTGTTTACACCGTTTCCAACGGAACATCACGGATGCTAGAGACTTGCAAATGTTTTACCATTCTTTAATGGTGAGTGGGAAGCTACCTCGGTTATAACTCTCCACTTTCCACGCTTTCGAACACCTCGAACGGGATCAGGAACGCTGAAGCACAGGATCGTGTGCGATGGTTGTGTTTAATCGTTTTCAGAATTGGAGCGTAACTGCAGCTACCATGAATTGCAATGCTGCTGGTTCTCCAAGTAACAGAGTAAAACAAAATGTGACAAAGGAAACCAGCCAAAAAGGTCACTGTTACACAGTAAATAACAGTCATCTACTGAGACACAGATATCCGTCTTCATTTTTCTCCGTTGATGGTGATGGCGTCCGTAGAAATCGTTCGCACATCGCTAACTGCTCTTGGGCGTCGACCGAAGGATGGAGTTAAGTGATCAGGGCAATGGATCTTCTGACATACCTGGACTTTGCGAAAACGCTACATCTAACGCTTTCCTTGGGGGATGAAGTTGATGGATTAAGTGCACCGCGCTGTTTTTTCCCCGGCACAATATCATCTTAGGGTGCTGAATAACCCCTTTCAATGATTCGAATAGTATTTATCCCGTTGGAGCTATCAGAAGCGCATTAACTGTAGGTTATTCAACAGCCACCTGACTTCAACGGAGTGACCCAAGTGTAATCTCCTAGTTCGCTTCTGTTTTCGTTTCTTTCTCCATCTCTCCATTGCTGATGATGCTAAAATTTGGTATGTTATGAGCACTTTAAATGATCCTACTATTCTATAGAATGATCTATCTATTTTGTTTGATCCGTCTGAACCATTCAGGCGGGGGTTGTGTATATTTGAAATTCATGGAGCGCAAGGTCCGTTTTCAGCCCTGAGATGTAACCCTAGTAGCACGACCGTTCCCTGAGTGATCTCTGAGCGTTTTCTGAGTGTTCCCTGACCGTTCCCTGAGTGATCCCTGAGTGCTCTAAGGAGACATTTTGGGAACACTCAGGGAACGGTCGGGAGAAAATTTGCGCGCAGCCTTATAATACGATTTAATGAAATGCCACCTACAGATTGAAGTGCCTAAGTATACCCAACTACGAAATAGTTAATGATTATGTTCAAAAACCAACGACGAATTTCATAAATCTTGGAATTATTGAAAAAACCATTGTCATCAAACAACTTTTATAGTAAACACAAAACAGATTGCGGGCAGTTACAAAGTGGTCCAACGTATTACAATGAATATCCTCACAATAACGCCTGTTCTTCGTCAATATCTGCTAGAGCCTAATATTCAATCACTGCATTGTTAGCTGTAATGAATCAAGAATTTAGGATGCATCAAAAGTGAAATATCTCAGTTAAGCAAGCGAGATACAAGAATAACACATCTGAACAATTTAGAATAGAACTTACAGTTGTTTTATTGAATGAAGATTTCATCCATGAACGCGTCTGGAATGATAGTAGAAAACTAACTTAACCTGTGCAATTTCCATTTCCTGCAATGAAACAGGTTTTCAGCACATATTAGAAGTGGAAGGATCTCAGCCAGTAAGTCAAGATACAACAGTAGCTCATTTGAACAATTTTGAAGAGAACTTACAGTTATTTCAGTAAATGGAGGATTCATCCGTGATTGCTCCAGGAATGATGTTCATCACCAGTGCACCAGTGTGTTACACGGAAACATCCTCGCACATTACGTACAACGCATTATTCGAATGCCCCAGATTAATGATAAGACACATGAACATCTACAATCTTTGTTAGAGGCAGTGTTTGCAATATCAACATTGTCATCACGTTCAATGGTAAACCTTCAGGATCACAATGCCGAAACGTCCGCAATGGCGTCGTTAGTTTCTTTCACTGCTCTCAACCTAGCCTTCTGGATCCATCTTTGAATGGTCCCCTTAACGTCTGAGTGCAATACGCCGGGATACCCCTTCTTCATAACGGATTCTGCATTGGAGAAGTGATGATTGGCTTCAGTTTTACATACCGACAATAGCTGTAGTCAAAGGCGTACAGGCAATTGATACGCGGTTGTTGACTCCTCTCCAGTTGATTGTTTTTGCTACATCGTCAGTCAGTAAGGTTCTCAGCACATTACGGGTGCATTCACCCATCGATGTGCCACCAACACTAGTGAGAAAGGTTACCTTGGTACTGTGAATTAGAACGATGGGACGCATCAAGTGCTTGTATAATGCAACATCTTCCAACTTTACGTTCAGCAGTTGCATGTCCTCAACGGTTTGCATCGGGAAGCGCACCGGAAACAGTTGGTTTGTTGATGGGCAGCAGCAGCGTGTTGGAATCGCAAAGCATTTACTTCCAACCGTAGGGCGTACAGTTCCTCACGCATTCTTACATTTTGCATTGACGACGTTTTCCGATTACACCTGTTAAATAAAGTTACTGTTGTTTATAAGGACCTACTTTTCAACTCTGACTTCTTTCACAATTTCGTTTGTACATGTTGCATCTGTGCGTGCCGCTGGCGGACTGATAATGATAGAGCTAAATACTTATCACACTGAATGTAACACTTTACAAACCTAGAAGCGATGGGGCTGGAAAAACTGGGTGCAATTTCCGAAGATGCTAGCATGCACCGTTTAGGAGATGATGGTAATTGGGACATATATTCCAGTTGGAGTGGAGGCGCAGAATAATCGATGTAACGGGATAAACCGTCGGTTTACGCTTCTCCTCCAATTCAAAATTGAAGCCGCAACGGAAGGTCGGCTGTCTGCAAGTTGCATATAACGTGAGTTCATCGTACCAACTGCGCCATTCAAAAACACGTGTACATGACGGTTATACGTTGACACCAATAAACCATCCCTTAATAGAAGCAACAACTGTTCAGTTAAACTAACAATATATTCCCCAACATTACAAAGGTTTAAACAAACCGCAGAATAATCCCACGACAAACACAGGTGTTGAGAGGGCTGTCAACCTTTCCAGTATGGGCCACAATTGTAAACGTGAGCTGTTGAAAAGGGTAACGCCGTCGATGTGCAGTTGAAGCTGGAGAATCTTCAAGTCATCCGTCCATCGGTCATGTACAGCATGGCTTATGCAATTATTCAAACCGAAGTGAACATACTCCCCACCCTCGATGAACGTAGAAGCACACTCCCGTGGTGTTCTCAACAAAGTACGTGCATCCAACGGCAACTCAGACAGTATCTCCCTCAAGTGACCGGTAGTTTCCAGACTCAAAACGGGTCTCAACGGCGATGGAGCAGACACTTTGCGTGGATGTCCCCTTCTCCCTGTTGGTACCGATCACGCTGTTGTCTGAAACCGTGATGGTAATAGTGTTAACTACCCGGTTACCCGCCGGCATCCTGCAACCTATAAGGGTCCCCTGTGATCGCTGCTGGAATGACTGCCGAAGTTGAAGACTGCAGAACGGAACCCGCGGACCTTGCATCTGCAGACAAAACTTCCTCAACAATTTCCGTGAAACACGGGATGGTTTCAAGGGAACTGTCGTCTACGTTCGTTACTTAACATCGCAGCAATTACTTACCTAGGATTCGTCCGGACCTTCTCTGAACAACACCAGCCGTCATTTTCTTACTGTTGCTTCCGGAACCTTCCCACTGGATAATTTAGTCAAAAGATAAAATTAGCACTTGAAAAACTTCGCGGCTCATTTAACGCCTTATTGCTCATTTAACACGCAAAAAAGGAGGCAAGATGGCTGAACTTATTAGCTTGGCACCTCGCAAATTGGTGCGAAGTGGTTCGATTAAACGACTTCAACACCAGTGTCGCAGGTACAAAGACGGTCTCTTGAAAAGGAAAAGGGTTTGTGTTATTTTAATTAGCAATTGTGCTTCCAAAAATTACCCAGGTAAGTATATCTATCTCATGTCGGCCATTGGTCCAAAAAGAACACTGATAGATCATTCAGGGAGCGGCTGAGGGATTCTGTGTGCTACTAGGGGCACGTGGATACTGTGAACAAACCACCGTTGTTCCTGATACTCGTCCACGGAATGCTAGATAAGGAAGGAGAAAAAACTCATCGAAGAAAGTATATGCGGAACCGGTAGAATCTCTTGGAAAAGAGCAATTTGTTTCACGGGTGCTGGCCCAACAACGGCTCAGATAGTACCATTTGTGGGACGTTTTCAAGTACAGGTATAATGGTTGCACATTCCTCAACCTGACAGTCGGCACCCTGCCCACAGTAGCAACTCGGACTTTCTTAACCCATGGCCACGTCGTCGTCTGACCATTATGTGGTTTTCTTAGACTTGTTTAAGGTCACATGCTACCTAGTTAGGCTCCCTCCACGGACAGTTCTTATGGCGGTTGCTCCGGGGGCCTGTTTCAGCACAAAAAACGGATTATTACCTTTGAAAAGATACGTAAAATGACTGATATTAGGCGTTTTAACAAAATATCCCACCAATTTACTTCCCATTTCAGGTCGGGAAGTAGTCCTCTTGGGCCGCATGATAATTCTCGGGATTGAGCTTTCTGTAAGCAACTGCCGGTGGATTACAACACACGAAAATGAGTGGGTGGGACAGAAGGTCAACGAGTCAGGTTTTGGTTTATCTGGGAACGTATGATACCTGCTTAGCCGTTAAGAGGTACGATATTAACATGTTGATGCGAAAACAGTAGTCATCTCTATCCTCGCCACTCTCATCAAGTTATATGTTAATGAAGACGTAAGATGCCACGAGAAAAACAAGCCGCCATGTTGTTCATACCACTGTTGCTTCGGTGATATAGTCGTGTCCGTTGTTGAATTTGTGTTAGCGAACCAATAGCTTAAGGTCCCTTCTTCGGTTTAATGAGGGAAGTTCGCAAGGTTGGGAAAGTTGTATAATAGTTGTCTAATTGTTTCTGCAAGGTATGCTGGCTAACATTATTGTTCATAGAGGTCACTCCCCCATTGTTGTTGTCTCTTTCTACTCATTTGAAAACCTCACGTAACCGCACTGCTTGTTGGCTTCAAAAGTTTGGCTTTCTTCCAAGGTATCGTGTTTGGAGGATCGAGTGTTTTGATCCGTGGAGATGTGTTGGGGATCCAGTAATCACTAGGGAACAGATGCACCAGAAAGTCACTTCCGATCATATACGAACTTTCATTCATGCGTTGTGGCTTTAGCAACCCCAACCAAAAAAACCAGATGGAACTTACCGCCTGAGGTTACAACGAGACTGGACCTTCACCTAAATGCGACGACTCGCGCGTCTCGATGTGTGATGATCACACCTACAGTCACATGCCAAGCAGGCCGGTAAGTGACGGTCTGACAAACCACGGTCTCTCGGTCTTTCCGGTTGAGGGTCAAGAGAAGGTCAGCAATTTTTTTGGAAATGTTACGGGTTTGGGTACACTGCCACTCACCCGTTGCCTCGCAGTACAGCCAAAGGCTTCAATTGAAGAGGACATTCGTTCTCCTGATTTGTCGGGTCGTCCTGGAGACATCTCAGCCCACATGCGACCATGACGAGGAAGAACGTCTGATTCCTGTTGAACACTTCGCAGTATTCTCGACCGTAAAGCGAAGTCTGTGATTTTCCACGGAATTCCCTTTAACGGTTTCCCTAGTTCATGGGATTGTCTGGTTTGTCGCAATACTCCGTTTATAAAAGAACTAAACCGGCCTGCCAGGTGTGAAAAATGAGCCTTGCTCAGAGTGGATAAAGGAGGGCATGCCAGACAGTGGAACAGGATGACGAGACGTGATCATGGTCAACGCGGGTATGCAAAGGGGAAACGTTGAAATCCATCAGTACTCGTCAGTGCGTATTTGCTGCAGGTTTCTGCTGATAATAGGCTCTTTTGAAGGGTTGCGTTGCCTTAGCTAAGTTTACTTCGGATTGTTTGAAAGATCTCGGTTTCATTCTAGAATGTATGCGGCCTCGTTGTGTTGTGGCTTTAATCTCCTCAGCAGAAAAAACGAAAGCTTATCCGCGAGAAATATAGTGCGTTTGGGTCACCCGGATGACAGGGGTTCATGCAGAAAGTTCAGTTGAGCACACTGAAGCAGGAAGTTTGGGAGAAAATATTTTCCGTTCCTTTCTAACCACTAAGTATGCAGATAACACCGAAACCAAAGGGTGAAAGCTTAACACGCCATCACTGTATTGAAAATTCTTTCTACCTGAGGTCGTACACAAACACAACAGAACAATTGTCCGTGCTAACCTCGAAATGCATACCAAGTGGGTAATTTTACCAACTCCGGGAAGCCTCTGCGACGGTGCACTTTCGCCGGTGAAGAAGTTGAGAAAAATGAACAGAAGTCTACGAGACGATCGTCCGGGTTTAATGTTGATGTGGCAGGAACTTTAGACGCATCGGTTTCAAGTGCAGGTGGAGCTTTTCAATCTACGGTAGCTTCTGTAGCATTTACTAGTTCATCATTAAGGTTTTCCACATCAACTTCAGTCTATTGTTGGGCCGGAAATATTTTTCTGTGGGCTAAAATTCAAAGCTCGTCCTAAAAATAAGATGTCTGTTGGGATGGGTAGGCAAACGTGCTCACCGCTCGTGATTTCACGTCGAAAGAGGCCTCAGTTCCCAGAGGTTTGGCCGTTGTCCGCCGGGTTTCATCACTCCTTCAACAGTTTCACATACTTGGGTAGCACTATCTCGTCAGCTTGTAATATTGCTGATGAGATATCAGCGAGGATAGCAAAGGCACGAGTTGCCTTTGCCAACCTGCGTCATCTGTGGCGTCGAAAAGACGTTCGGTTGTCGCTGAAAGGAAGGCCGCATACCACTCGTGTGCGTTCTGTTTTGCTATTTTGTAAAAGTGGCCTGTTCGCAAGGAAGATATCAACAAGCTTGCTGTATTTGACCATCGTTGTCTCCGCCAAATAGCCCACATTAAGTGAACTGATCGCGTGAGCAATGCGGCCGTTTGCTGGTGTAGTGACCTAATCAATAAGACGACAAAAATGATTAAAAGATGGTAATGCCAAAAAAAGTTGTAACAGCAACGGACAGACTCAAAAGGTAAGCGTACAAACAAAACAGAAGACGTATCGGTAAAATAGGAACGACTCACTGATAAGTCGAGGTCCGCTGAGTTGAATAGACCACCACAAGAAGGAAAGACAGCGCCAGAGATGAGGTCCGGAACACGACCGACGGATAATTTCACGAGGCGTGGAATGATGAGCGTTGAGCGTCGACGGATCAGCCAAAACGCGGAATCAAAATATTTCACCGTGAAAGTACCTTGCCAGCTCAAAAATCCGAACAACTAAAGGAAACAGAGACAAGGCGTGGTAACTCCCGTTTACCCGTGTTGACGGTTATCCCTGCTGGCACAATTAGGTATAAATTACACAAAAACCCAATATGCTCTACATTGACCAATCCGAGAGATTGTTTGGGATGAATTACGTTTTTGACACAAATAACCCTGGATGGCCCTAGATATGTAGCGCAAACATTAATCCTATTGGTCAATTCGTCCATTGTAAACTAGCCGTAAATTATCCCTAAACGACGTAAATTATAAAGGTCCTGAGTTCTTGAGTCGATCTTGCAGGTCATGGCCTCCGAAACCCAACTCTCTCGTTGAGCCCAACGACATCGTACTAAAGAAGACACCGGCTCACGCCAACTTTGTCGTACAAGCAAACGGCCTGCATAACCTTATCATTCGGTATTCAAATTGGACTCGATTGCTCAAAGCCGTAGTTTGGCTTGCCCGGTTCAAGTGCTACATTATTAAGCTCCACGGTGGGCGCTCGAAATTGATTTTGAAAGCCGGCTCCCTGAGTTTAATGGAGATCAGAGCGGCAGAAGTAGATCTGATCAGATCAGTGCGGTCGGAGTGTCTCCTGGGATGCAAAGGTAGGCATGAGGCTATTTTTTCCGATAACGGTACCAATTTTTGTAGCCGCTGACAAAGAGCTTAGAGGCTGGGTTCGCAACTTAGGTAGCGAGTCCGTCAATGACAAGCTCTTACAAAAGGGAATTCAGTGGCACTTCAACCCACCGTATGCTAGTCACCGGGGTGGATGGGAGCGATTGATTCGATCTGTCAGATGTATTTTGAGCGCAATCTGCCGAGAGCAACGAATCGATGACGAAACCCTCCTAACTTCATTGGCTGAAGTGGAGCGTATATTAAACAACAGACCATTGGTTCCTGTTGCCGCAGACGGTCCTGACAACACTGTTCTAACCCCGAATGACTTACTTCTCTTGAAGAGCAATACAGGGTTGGCCCCAGAATCCAATCTGGTAGATAGGTACACTAGGTGTTGGAGACAAGCGAATCACATGGTAACTACCTTTTGGAGAAGGTGGTCTCCGAGTAGTGTCATCGTTGCAAGTGCGCCAGAGGTGGTTGACGAGGCAACGTAATTTTCAGGTGGGTGACGTTGTTCTCGTATCCGACGGACTGACTAGAGACCAGTGGCCCCTGGGCCTAGTTACGAAATGTGAAGTAGACACTGACGAACTAGTCCGTACTGTAGGGGTTCGCACGAAGGCAGGTCTATTGAGGAGAGACGTGAGGCGCCTTTGTTTGTTAGAGGGGCATGACTGTTAGACACTACGGTTCGCGAGGTCTCCAACGTATGTCGTGTGGATAGTTATATTAAGTATAGGTAGGTAGGGAGCCAGAACTGTGCAGCACTACCGGCGGTCTGCCAGATGCAGACGAATTTTGGCGGGCGGGCATGACTGTTAGACACTACGGTTCGCAAGGTCTCCAACGTATGTCGTGTGGATAGTTATATTAAGTATAGGTAGGTAGGGAGCCAGAACTGTGCAGCACTACCGGCGGTCTGCCAGATGCAGACGAATTTTGGCGGGCGCTGTAAATTTGTTGATCCATGAACTGAGAAAATTCGTCCCCATCGTTTGCATTCCCTATTTTAGAAGGTACACTTTCTGGTCTATCTTTTGTCGCCTATGCGAGCCATTTGTTTATCAGTCTTTCATTGTTGGCATTCACAATGGAAACGGCAAACAGGAGGACGTCAACTGTTACCCTCTTGACGCTGTAAATGAACTGCGTGGTGTTATCAGCCGAAATACTGTTCTCGGGGACCAACGTGACTGTTCGTCTGAAGGCTGTCATCCGTGATACACCCGCTGTGCGTTTGTTAAACGAATACGTAGCCACGGTGCTTATTATGGACGCGATAAATGTAACCAAAAAGGACTGTACTTCAGTCGCAAGGTAACGTATACTCCGTAAGAACCGATGCCACTTTCCGCGCTTCCGCACGACAACTTGTTCGTCGGTGTATGAGGACAGCCATAGGCATCGAATTGGCATCACACATGACTTATACACGTGGTAGGGGTAAGATAGCTTTTAAGGATTGCACATGGCGACACGTTATCAAAGGTGAGTATGAAGGATTTTGAAAATTCTAACTGAACGCAGAAGTTTTACTTTCAAAACCTCTGTACGCAGACACCGGAAGGGAAGACATATGCACCTGGATGAAAATATGGTTTTACAACGCGCGAGACAGAGGAGGAATAAAAAGAATGAGGGGGGAAAAACAGGTGAAGCAGTTATGTTATCATATAACATGATCCGAGAATGTTGTCTTATAGAATTATGTTAACGTATGCCATGTTGATGTCTGTTGAAGTGAAATGGGTCACTTGCATTGATCAGCCATAGACCGCACCGTCTCATTCTGGGACCCATGTATGCGTGTCAAATGCTTTTCAACATAACCTTCATTACTAGCTGCATAGATCCATGAATGTTGTCTTATGGAATTATGTTATCATGTACCGTGTTGATGTTTGTTGAATTGATGTTGAGGTGGTATTTATCAATGTTTTTCGCGTTTCATGTTTCGTTTTATTGATGGCTGTGTTTCTTTT
>LOND01001861.1:13701-25945 GCA_014220965.1 Paragonimus kellicotti | reverse complement strand
ACCACTCAACCCTCTCGTACATTGATACATACATTCCGATGATACATCTCATTTAGCCCTTATGATTAAGGAATAAGATAAATTCCCACTGGATGGCGTACATTAAGGTAGTTCGACCTAGTGTGGTATTATAGACTTCGTCCACGTCACTTGCGAATATCCCTGCTAGCACACATTAGGGATTAATTAGGGAGGAATTACGTTAATCCTGGGATGAAATAAGTCTGCATTTTATGACCAATGAGAAACCAACGCGAATAGACCTGAGTAAAATGCTCCGGGAATGATTTCGTCATCATAATTTGCCTATATAAATGTGGTTATAGAAATATCCCAAGGGAAAATTGTTACACATGAGAAACCATTCATTGTACACATAGGTGTTTTTTGTTTAGCTCAACTGCAATGCACGACGCGTTCACTTTCGCTGTATTCGAATTTGGTCTGGTTCGTTTTTGAAGTATCTCCGCTCGCTACCATTTGGTTGCTTTATTTGAAGATGTCTGACCATCAGCAGTCGGGACAAAACGTGAGTTCATATTAACGAATGCATTTTACTCTCAGCGGGGTTTGGAACCACTAGTCAGTCGTTCCACCATTTATCGTCGCGTTCGCCGTGCTATGGAACATTTCCATGCCAGCATTTCCACCGCTGGACAGGAGTTTGCTGAGAGCCATGCACCCACTTTGATAGGTGTTTGTAAATGCTTCCTTTATATAACCGTCAATGTTAGATGTTCCAGAACAGGCAGATCAGTCTGGTTTGTTGCAGCAAACCCCCGATGGTGAGGATGCCGAGTCTGTGTTGTCAAACAACCTTATCGACCGGCTTCGAGATTGGGTTGTTTCAAGTAATACTCCCAGAGTTCACGTCAGTCGGCTGTTACAAATTCTGGGAGAACGACTACCTGAACTGCCCGTCGGGATGTAAGAAACACTCATGAAACTCCGCGACAGTCGTCCGATACGTGGTGTTGTATCCGGTGATATCGCATCTCGCGGATATTTGACATTTAACAAACGTTAAAAGTGTTCTCAGCTGGGACGTCGACTCCATTGCAATACACCTGAATATTGATGGTTTATCGCTGACTAAATCGGGAAGGTACACTTTGTGGCCTATCTTATGTCGCCTATGCGAGCCATTCGTTTCTCAGCCTTTCATTGTTGGCATTTACGGTGGAAACGGCAAACCGGAGGACGTCAACTGTTATCTTCTTGACGCTGTAAATGAACTGCGTGTGTGTTATCAGCCGGAATACTGTTCTCGGGGACCAACGTGACTGTTCGTCTGAAGGCTGTCATCCGTGATACACCCGCTGTGCGTTTGTTAAACGAATACGTAGCCACGGTGCTTATTATGGGTGTGATAAATGTGACCAAAAAGGACTGTACTTCAGTCGCAAGGTAACGTATACTCCGTAAGAACCGATGCCACTTTCCGCGCTTCCGCACGACAACTTGTTCGTCGGTGTATGAGGACAGCCATAGGCATCGAATTGGCATCACACATGACTTATACACGTGGTAGGGGTAAGATAGCTTTTAAGGATTGCACATGGCGACACGTTATCAAAGGTGAGTATGAGGATTTTGAAAATTCTAACTGAACGCAGAAGTTTACTTTCAAACCGTCTGTACGCAGACACCGGAAGGGAAGACATATGCACCTGGATGAAAATATGGTTTTACAACGCGCGAGGCAGAGGAGGAATAAAAAGAATGAGGGGGGAAAAACAGGTGAAGCAGTTATGTTATCATATAACATGATCCGAGAATGTTTGTCTTATAGAATTATGTTAACGTATGCCATGTTGATGTCTGTTGAAGTGAAATGGGTCACTTGCACTGATCAGCCATAGACCGCACCGTCTCATTCTGGGACCCATGTAGGCGTGTCAAATGCTTTTCAACTTAACCTTCATTACTGGCTGCATAGATCCATAAATGTTGTCTTATGGAATTATGTTATCATGTACCGTGTTGATGTTTGTTGAATTGATGTTGAGGTGGTATTTATCAATGTTTTTTCGCGTTTCATGTTTCGTTTTAATAATAATAATAATAATAATAATAATAATAATAATCATAGACAGCAATACATCAGTGGTTCACACTGATGCTTGACTGCCACAAAGCGGAATGTTTGTCGGGGGTGCGGAAACATTTGTTGTGATTCGGTGTCGAACCATATCTTTTATTCAGATTCAAGGACCTTCTCAAATGTTTATCGCGTTCCTAAAGATCCTTGTCACAGATCGTGGTGCTGTTGACATAGGTGAGGATTGTTGCACGCCTCGAAGGCCGTGTTGCTTTTGTTATCTTCCATTAAGAGGGTCTGATTCTATACACGTTTGAGATGAAGGGCACTGAGAAACTGATGAGTAGACATTTTCTTCCATCAAATCTGTTTTCAACTAAGTAAGTAAAGTGGTTTGTTTTCTAACGATAGTAAATCACGCTTCCTCCTTTGACTTTCGTTGATGGTAACTATCGCTTGAGTTCGCCATGGAGCTCCATATGGTTCGATATTATTTCCCAAAGCTGTGGGACCTAGAGTTGATGGTTATTGGTCTACAGCCTGGAGCAGTGTTTGAAAAAGAGGTTGGGGTAATGACATGTGTAGCAAGAAGACGACATACGGAAACTGAGTCATTGTTCACTTTAAGAAGGACTTCCAACTTCTTGTATACTTTGAGGAAATCACGTCTTACTCAAGCATCTACATAATGATCTTAAGGAGCAGCAAATCGGATGCTCACCTAGCAAGGGTCTTCGTATTTCACAGATACAAAACAACGTCCACGAGTAGTACTTGTTAAATCGGAAAAGGCCAGAACAATTTGTGCTTTTGACTCTTTATCATCCCACCGGTTACGAATAACATTTGCCTTTTAGACGTACTTGTCCCAGCTCTCAGTATCAGAAGATTCTCGCAGTATAATTCCGTTACCGGTCACACTCGTGCTAGCATCGGCTGAAAATTCGGGTGCTGCTGCTTTAGTAATGTATAACTAGACCGAACTCGTCGCAGATGCGGTTCGTTTGCTGTCACTGCTGGATCGACAGACCCCGGAAGTGACCTCTTGTCGTCCAGTACCGTGAGCTCAGGGGAACAGGCAGTCAAATTCACCGAGGCAACAGTACTACGTTGAATAAGCATTCTTGGGCTGTGAAACGATCTGCATTGTATTTGAGGCACTTCAAGCAATTTGGTTTTATCGATAGCCATCTTTAAATTCAGCATTCTTTTACTGCAGAAGCCTCTGGCTGATAGACTTCAAAATTAGCCCATTTATGAATGCGTCATGCAGGGCGAGGTTCGACAAACGATGGCGATTTCAAAACCAACAGTGGTGAACGACGACGAGTTTACCTTTGTTCTGTAGTTACACTCGTCACCTACGAGATAAGTTACCTGCGAAGGATACTTTGTGTGAAGCATGTGATAAGAAGGGTTATTTCCGTAGTCTGTCCATCCAGTTGCAGCGGCAAATGAATCGCATCTGCGACGAGTTCGGTCCATTTATCCATTACTACACAAGCAGCACCCGGATTTTCAGCTGATGCTAGTACGGATTTTACTGGTAACGGAGTTGTAAGTTTTATAAATATTTATTTGCATAGGTACGTTACTCACAAAAGCCCGAGTATGTTAAACATGCTTTCATAAGGGATTAGATGATTAGTGACGACTTTTTTCAGTTTGCCCTAAGACCTTCGAACTGTGGCTTCAATTCTTTTGCAGGAACAGTTATTTTAATCTAGGGGATGAGTTTATTCTGAGAAGTGATAGGTCTGCTATGAGCAGTTGATAGGCTTTCTAAAAATTCTTTCTTATGGTTCGATGCCCTTATCATTTTACATTCTGGTGTTTGCAGTCTGGGATGGGGCTTCTTAACTCCGCGGGATACTTCGTAACTCAGCATTTCAGCATCTTTAATAGTAACGGTTTTTCTCCCCGTTACTTATTCCTGAGATAATTCCACGATTCATTGCAGGTCTCTTTCATGTTTACGTTCGCTGTTACCATCTACAGTTTTATTGTAGACAAATTTTCACGAAACGTTTTTTTAAAATCAGTCTACCGGTTTTCCATCTTAGAAGCAAGCAACGCCGTTTGTCATTCCGAGCAAAGTACGCCAGAATTGATAGCTTACCAGCGGTCTCGAAAACAATGTAGATTTTCCCTTTGATATACACTCGATGGCTGGCACTTCGAACATCGACACATAACGGGCGAGCTTTTCTACCAGGACATCGATTGTTGACGGGGGTTACGCATTCATTCCAGTATACTGGCTGATGATTTGACTATAGCCTAATATCACGTTTAATGTATCATTCTGTGATCGTGCTATAGGCCTAAAGCCCTCAAAAATCAATTTTGTCTATAATCTCATTCTTCGGTAATCGTACTTCCGTGCGGATAAAGGATCCATCGGAGGAAGTGCGCTTTTGAGCTGTGATTGCAATGGGTGTGCAGCTGTAATGAAGGTTGGAAAGTAGTGACAAAAGATCCAGACAGATAGCCATTAAACAACGTGTGAGTGATGAATTCTTACCCTTGAAGGGTATTTCAGGTTGTTGGTGTACTTTAGGAAAATCAAGTCCATGAGGTGCGTCAGCACAAAGACTGTCTGTGGTAGGCAGTTTCTCCTTTGAATTATATTCGTCTTCTTGTCCAGTTACTCTATAGTACCTTCAGTGTTACTGGATAGGCAGGAAGAGAACATCTTTGTTTTAGTTTGCTACTTATGAGCCTTCCAGCGACTGCTACGAACAATTGAGGCTTCAACCTATCATGCACTGAACAAGCTCCTGGAGTCCGTGGCAAACGAGCAGACGGTTTCTTGATGGTAGTACGAAGCGGTTCTGTAATAACTCACAAAACACGCTAACGTGTCATGTACAAAACGAGTAGGTACGTGAACAATAAGCCATTACGGTACATTTGTGCTGACGGTCATACGCTGTCTCGAAACGTAACAAATAGTTTACGTAAGCTCGTAAAAATGCGCAAAACAAGGTCAAACGGGAGCATTAGTGTTTTGTCAGCAAATGGGTTCAACAAACAACGAAAGTACTAAAATATACCGGCTTAAGAGTTAATTTTAAATGGCCCTTTCACAATTTTTACCAGTGACGACGTCGTCCGGATACAATCCGTTGTTGAAAACATCTTCTTAGGCTTACCATACAAAAGCTTCAGGGTAAATATTGTAGTCTCAAAGTCGGTGTGGCGAGTGGTATATTCACAAGCAGATTATGCAACACAGTTGATTTGTATTAGTTTATTAGATTGGTGGCTTGGAATAAAGTCAAGGAAATTCATAAATGTGTGTCAGTAATTCCTAAAGCTATAACTGGTGCAAACCTTCGGCAACACTGGAATCGTTCCATTTCGGTATAAGTTACTGGACGAATAAGTTGTACTGACAACCTGTTGAAAAGCTCTAACAGCATTGTTAAGGTCTCAAGGACTTTTAACGATAGTATTATGACTGCAAAAGAAACATCAACTAAACGGAAGCGAACGTAGCGAATTCACACACTTGTTTCGTTAAGATGTTCAACCGGATTAAGACCAAATGGTCAGACAGGCCAGATTGAGCAGCGAGTTATGTGGGGCCACTTAAACACCCCACATTAGCATCGTGGAATTCTGAATCATTTCGACCGAACCATGACAAGCTCTAGACTCGGATCTGTTTTCCAGCAATCAGTACCGGGACGCGAATTGCGGCAACTATCAGTGTAGATTAGTGGATATACAACCAATGTGGGTACGCAGTCGTGCAGCAGTTTTGAGCGTGGTTACGTCGCACTACTTACTTATCTGACCGACGCTGGCCAAATGTTTCAAACTGATCTGATTTTTATCCATTCCTGTATTAAGACACTGACAAGATCTCCTACAGAAAAATGGTTGTTAATTAAAGGTGCTCATTGAACGTAACATGATGTACGGAGTCAACTACTGTTGCCGCCCCGTTCTTGGTTTACCAAGCATGTTTGATTTCGCTTTTCACGGTGTCTGTTATCAACTTCACATAGGTGTTGTGCATGTCATAACCAGCTCTGTTTTATCCGTACGTACTCAGTTTATTTGTTCTCTTTCTCATTGCACGCTCACATTGGTGTATATTTGCCCCAGTTATCCATATCAATCCACTCACCACTTTGAATTTTCGCGTAATTGGGTAGGAACAGTTACGATATGATACCTGTATCTAGTCTAAAAGTGCCTAAAGTCGTTGCTCTGACAGACCACTTTCTCCTTTCTCTACCACTAATTTCCCTCTCTTCAAATCAAGATAACTGATAGATATTGGCACTCTCACTGCCCGTACTCTTCGAAAAATAGGTCAGCAAACTGCTCTGGCAAGCATTTTCTCGACTGTGTAACTGAATATGCGCTGTTCTTACGAAATGTGTCTTTACGACCTTTTTTCTTCCACCTCTGGATAATGCTGTGGTTCAGTTATTCTTTCTGAGGGTCTTTGGTGACGACCGAGTCAAATCTCGCGTTATTCATTTATAGAATCTACGTACACTACGACAGAATGGTTCAGATACTATCAAGAACACCTTCTCTAATGCATTATTTGCTCTAGGACAAACAGAACACTCGGATATCATTGTGCTTACTGGTGACAGGAACACACAACTCGGTTGTTCTACCCTAGAGAAGAAGCGGCTAGGTAGTGTGTTCGGTGTCTAGACGCGACTCCCTCAGTGGTGACCGACCATTGTAGTTATACGCATACAGCCTTCGCTGATTACTTCGCATACTTCGTAAGACGTCAGAGAGTCTGCCAACACAGCAGTGTCGCAGTCAACGGCTAATCCGTGTCCGAAAGGTTGCTGCTTCTTTATCACGTAGCTTCGTTGTTTTTTTCTTCTTCTGACACTTACACTTTTTATTGCTGTGCTATTCTGTGTACCATTTTCAAGATCAACTGCAACGCGAGCCATAATACTCATGGGTACGGCTCAAATTTGAACGTGGTAATTAATTCCTTGGTATCACCGTACCCTACCGCATTATCTAGAGTCGGAGTTATCTCATATGTGCCACGCTATTCTACACAGAAACCCTTTGGCTGTCGCATCGCGAAAGACTACTGTTGAAGTACGTGCCTATTGTTCACATGTACTTACTGAGGATGCTCCTGGCTCTGTTAAACAGATTAAAGGCAGCGGCTGAAGACGCCCCATCTTGTGCAGTTCGTTTGCTTTTACCATCCCAGCGGGGCTTCGAGAATTTCCAGCATGGCCTTGTTGTCCTTACTGAAAAATGATTTGTAACAGTTACATCCAAAAAATGGCGACTGAGGTATCATGGTATAGTATACCCTTCACCCCCACCTAATTTCAAAGTTTCTTTAAGCCTGCAAAGATCGCCATAGGTGATGACAGTCTAGATTTAATTCGCCATGGAAGTGATAGTGTTGGAAAGAATTTCTCCCCACTTGTCGCTACAGCCCGGTTGGATTTAACTTATCGATCTCACCTCTAACGCAGGCGAGATATTTTTCTCCCCCCAGAGAACAGGGTGTGGGACGCTACTACATACGTAATATTACTCTACGTTTGCGGGACAGGGCCACTTTTTGTTGATTGCTTTCGTAGGCCATCTGTTTTTGATATCCTTTGCCGAAGAGCTTTGTCTATGTTTGAGCATTCATAAGGTATGGCAACGTGGGTTTGGACCAAACAGTCTACTCTTTTACTGTGTAGTTTCACAGCACCGATACGTCTTGCGCATGCCTAATGACTGCTACCATACTGAACTTCCGAACCTATATTAATTATAAACTTTGTTTCGTGTTCTTGCCGCAAATCTTTGGTCACATAGTCGGCGACCGGCTTTGCTTCCATGTCACATTCTACCATACCAAGTCGGTCTGAATCAGTTTCTCCCCCTGTCGTAAATAATTCCTTACTCTTCGACCCCTAATCTCGTTTTCGGACGCATCGAAAAGTTGCCTCTTGCTGCTCTCGGCAGGTCAACCAAATTTAGTGTCACACATCAAAATGGTACCTTTCCGAGACCGACACTAACCTCTACTCACTCTCCCGGACACCACGTAAGCTTGCTACCTTCACTGTTCAAATACTTGCATATACGTCATTAAGCAGCTTTTGCAAGTACATTGGAGACTGTCGCCATCGATGTTTACTATCCTGCTCTAACAGCAGTCTTACTTAAAGTCAAGTTCCTGAAACGTCACAAACCACCAAGCCCAGTCAGTCTCTCGTGTCATCACATCTTCACACTGTCATATGCTTGAGCCCCGTTATCCATACATATGACGGACAACATTTTTTAGGCATCGGAAGGGCTTTTGATTCAGTTGAAAAAATTGCACTCTGGGACCTTATCAAGGAAGGCTGTCTGATAACTATATTGACGTTCTGAAAGCAATTTACTGTCAGACTTCGGACTGCGTTAAGGCTTATGACAACATATGACCGACTTTCAGCATTTCAAATGGGGCGCGACAAGGTTGTTCAGTCCCCTTTCCTACTCAGTTTTGCAGTAGACAAGATCTTAGACTACAACCTTACGGGCTATGCGTATGTTGGTATGGAAGGGCCTCCAGACACTCGACTTCCAATTCATCTTTTTATAGTTGTTCCTGGGTGGTAAACTTTGTCAAGCCAGTGGTTAGCTACTCTTACATCCCTTTCAATCCCACTATGTTTGCTAACTGAATATCATTCTTTGGAAGTATCTCGATTGTGGTCAGCAAATACAATTCTGAGCTGAGGACACCTTGTAACTTACTGACTGGCCGCTCGCTTTAGACTATTCGCTCAAATTTAATTTGAGGTCGTGGGAAAATAATCTGAACATTTATTCCAAAGGCGCTTGGTTTTGATTTGGTTATCCTTGTGAACACAAGTATGTTATTGGTGAAATCATAAACGAACAGGATTCCATTTGGGTGCTTTCTGTCAGGCTACTGGATAGTTTTGTCTGGGTGTGCATTGGCTGTGGTATTACCTGTAGCCACTCCTCACCAACTGTATCCTTGACTACTGATCGTTAATTCGATTTCTTTTACCCAGGGAAGTTTTATCGTATTTTATCATTTCTATTTCATGTTCTCTTTTTATAATTTGATCTACAGTCTTTTCTCTGTTGTAGCAAAGTATGTCCGGAAGTATAGATCGCAAAAAGAACCAAAAAGGTTTTCTTAAAGAAAAGGTTTTACAGATATACGATAAACTTTTCCAAGTATGTTTCTCACTCGTTTTCACGCTTCTGTTTGCAGGGCCAAGATATCACCCAAGGAAGGGCCGAATTTTGGGATGATTTTTTCTTGTTAAAGGTATGCAACTTGTCTTCAATGATAGATACATTAGGTCAATGTAAAATGGCTTAATACACATTTCGAAAAGGCCGTTTCTGACGATCTTATCATTTTAAAGGTAGGTTTACAATTTCGTCGTCGGACTATGCAACGCGTCTATTGTCATAACTCCAACTGTTTCCTGTTTTCACAAACGTCTCTTCTGACACAGTAATGTTTCAGGTAATTTATTCCTTGGTTGTTTTTACCGGTATTATCCAGAATGGATGCGTCATCGTAGCCATTAGGCAAGCGTACAGTCTGTCCATCATTTCTACTAATAGCTACTGAGTTGACAAGCTTCGTCTGGTTCGTTTTCCCCCTCATTCAATTGGACATTTCGCCACCAAAGTTGGAGATCATCAGGTTACCAGTTTTTCTTTTTTCCCGGCTACCCCGAATTTGGCAGTTCGGATCTTGGCATGGCGATGACACATGCTGATTAAAAAGTCTGCGATGACCTTTGTCTGTAAACTGTCTAATGTTTACTGGAGACTTAACTCCTGTTTGCGCGTGCAAAAATATGATGGGTGCTTTTATGTACGTGCCCCACTTGCCTTTAAAACAAGCTACCAAAAACTAAACATTAATTGAAGGACATCGTTAGATGGATCTGCCTTTGAGTTGTGTTTTCTTCGCTTCACTGCTCGCCGTTTTATCGGTTGTTTTCAGTTAATTTCTGCGCAGACAGATAACTAGGTGTTTCTGCTGTCTTATCATCTTACCTTCACTGAGTGAGAAGTTGATCCATCTGTGACTCACTGCTTGACACTCCGAATGTATTATGCTGTTAGTGAGTGTTTTATTGCGTAATTAGTCTTTTTTTTGTCTGGCCTTATTATTGCTTGTCACGCATCTGCCACTTATCGCTGTTTGCGTTTCAGCCTCAGTTGAATCGACTGTTGTTGCAATGTCTTCACACAGCTGAACACGATAAACACCGCATTCGTGTGGCCAATGCCATTCAGACGATGGATGCCCTGGTTTCAGGTGTCTACCGTTGCAAAACGCCTGCTGATTCGACAGTTGATGCAAGTGAATTTCTCCTTAACCCTGAGCAAATCACGGACTTCATGCAGGTAAGCGTTTTAGGATTGCACTTCCCGGCAGTATTCCATTAGCGTGCTTTTTGTTATTGAGGGAAAAGTTGGACAGTTTGCTTAACGTCTTGCTCACTGATGTAGGATGCAAGACGCTCAGTCAATGATCCAACGGGGGAATTAAATCATCTACTGATAGGTTAGAATTGCTGGTCGCATTCTCCGGCACTGGGGCCCTTCTGATTCCCCTAGCCTGCTGCTGGAGGTGCTTCGGAAGATGGCAAGTAATCGGAATCCGTGACGTAATTGTCCTGGTTTTTTCTTCGTATTAAAGGTTAGTAATGAAGCAAGGTAGTAAGTCAGCCTCTGTAGGTACCAGCGTTAGAGGGAAGACAATAATCTCCAGGTATTTGACCACCGATGTCTGCGTTCAATCGCTCGTATCGGGTGGCACCAGCGAGTAAGCAACGAGGAGGTTAGGAAGCGGGTGTTTGGCACTGATTGTCAAACGAGTTCTTTGTTCAGTCCTACATTTGCACAGACTTAGATGGTTAGGTCATGTACTCCGAATGATGTTTTGGTACTTAGTGGCGACCAGTGCACCCGTCAAAAATTGATCCTTACGTGGCTTCGTGCGCTGTCTCGAGCCGTTGGGAGTCGTTTTCATAGCTCCAAGGATGTAGAACGGATGGTTCACTAACCTGCCTGTAACCTAGAACGTTGACTTTTATCCCTTTAAACAATCGAATGACACTCGTGTTACGTGCAAACGTTGAGAATTCCGTCAGTCAGAAGTTCTGCTTGAGACGCTTTTTAAGTACATTTCGGGGACTAGGCTCGACGTCGCACTAACCTTCATTTGTGTAAAAGCGTTTGAAATTTTTCGTGTCGTCTTTGTTCAAGTGTCTTATTTGGTTAATCAACCTTTTCCGTCTCTTCATACAACTTTCGTTTTGACCTTCTGGTTTATTTCTCTCCTAGCAGGTTGGACATGTATTCACGCAGCAACTTGGTTTGAGTGACGATGACTTACTCTTGAATGTAAGTTTCTTTTTCTAACGTATTCCTGAGCCTTGTTGTTGCTTTATCGTGAACGTATTGAACAGTACAACACTTATGTAGTACTGAATCTTGAGAACACCCGTGTTTAGTCCAAGTTTTGGGCTCACCTAGTCGCAACGCTAGAAATGGTGAGATCTTGAATTCTGCTTGCCCTTGATCAGTCGGCAGTAGCTCTACGTTGCCGAAACGGGCTACCAGTTGCACACTTGATGGTTTGAACTCCAACTTCCGCGACCGTGTTGAGGTTTGGGCATCCTGATGGTGTTCAGCCTACGTGTGATCTGGTATGTCAGATGACAACAAACATCTTGTGATGCACAGACTGATTAAGTGTTAGAGTTCATTTTGCCGTCTCGTCACGCGGCATTGCCGTTCACTCGGATGATGATGTTGGGCTATCACCTTAGTTAGAGCATCAGTCGTATCTAAGCCGTTATGTGGTGAACCTGTTTGTGCTAGCCATCAAGAATAAAACTGACCTAGTGAAACGATTGAACGCAAACCTCGATGAAGTTGAGTTGAATAGACAATGATTCCAACTGTCTCTTTTTCTACTTTCACGAGGAAGATTTAAGTGACGCATGTCGTCTTTGTCCCCCCCCGCTTGTGAATGACTTAGAAAGTGCAGCTCTGGCAAACTGAGTAGAAACGAAATCAACAGCGAAGTCTTGTTCAATAATTGCACTTAAAAATTACTGATTACACTACGCATATAACAAACAAGAGAAAGACCGTACTTGATTTTACAAGATGCATGTTGCCGTCTCATCATCATCATCA
>LOND01001860.1:48641-66713 GCA_014220965.1 Paragonimus kellicotti | reverse complement strand
ACTTTCCGAATTTAGTCACATTACGGGTAAAAGCACATGTTCTGAAGATAGCTGCGGCATCCTTCTCACCGTTAGAATCAATTCACGATTGACTTCTAAGCTACTTTTCTACAATCACTACGAGGTGATTCTCAGTGGTTTGCTGACTATGCGTCGCAAAATGTTTAGTGGCAACTGTTGCCACTTTTGTGAGGATGTTTAGCCAGAGTGATGGTGATGTTTTTAATTTGCAGAAACATATACAACTGGAACCTTTTATTGCGGTAGGATCAGTTTTGTGATCCCTTGTTGCAGGGATTACAGAATACGAATTCACGTAATTTATCGTCAACGCTTGCTCCAGTTTCGTTGACGAACAGTGCGCACAGTCATCCAGTATAAGACTTAACCATCCGGTACTTTTAACAGCTAAACTTTGTTTGAGTCAGTCAACATGATTGAAAGTTACTCACCGAGATGACGCTGTTGGAAGTGGATTTTGTCACCATCCGTGGTGAAATTCTATTCAGCCATTAATCGTGTGGTCAACTACCCTTAAGTAGGTATGTGAAACAGAATTCATTCTATTTCTCACGCTTCTGCACCTGAAACAATGCGATTCATTAACACTAGTTAAAAACAGACTGCCATTCACGTTGCGTAGCAATATAGTTGAACTTGCCTGTTTCCGATGTGAGAAATGATGATTACATCCTTATACTTGTAACTACTCTTCATTATAGGTTTGAGCACAATGGGCGTTAACTTGGTTTGTGTCAATTATCTACTTACATATTTTGGTCAAACGCAAACTCAATAGGTGAATGTTCCTAGATAGATTACAAAAATGTTTCTATGATAAGCATGCATTAGCGAGTTGTAACGAGTGGGCTAAAATGATAAAGTTTTGAATGAACACGGTTAACTGCTATCTGAAACGGGAAAAAGTTCCAATGTATTTTTTCAGGTAATCACACGTTCCATATAACTGGTTGCAGCTAGAGAATCCTTTTGACCAGCTTACTTTGAGACGCACTAGACTGGAATTTTGCTCTTGTTAGAACTCATCGTCAGTGCACATCTTCATCCAGAAGGGAGTTTGCACTATGAATCCCGTGCTTGCCAATCCACTGTGTTGATCACTAAGCCAGTAATCTTACACTGGGCACGGTCGAATGAACATACTAAAAAGTTCAACTACAGACTCATGTGAACAATGTTCGGCTGGCCGTATCATTCCGAAAGTAGAGCAAGCAGACATTCTACATTCATTTCAACCGGTAGCGCTACGATGAGAAATTCTTATGTTAGTTGAGAGTGCGGAGTTCACTAAACCAATCAACAACTCTACAAATATCTTCAGCCCAGCCAACTGTCAATGATCGCAGAACAGTGTGTGAGATCTCGTCTAGTCTTGCCCCAGGCTGTTCAATGTGTTTTACTGGAAAACGTCGTTTTGTCAGTGTATTGTTCGTTTTCTACTAGCAACCAAGCTTATGTTCCACTGTGTAGAACTGTGTATGTTTGAAAATGACTAAAATTCGCTTCATCGAACCCCGGCCACTGACTAGCTTAGAACCCTTTTTGTAACCACACGGCTATAGTTTTCTTTAGAGAGCACGACATAAGCAAAGCTGAATACCAATACCAGATCGGTGAAGCAAACGCGCAGTGGTAGATATACAGGCTTACTGTGCGCTGCTTGGGAGGTAACGTGAAACATGGTTTACAACTGATCCATGGGATTTCGATGGGTCGCCGGCTATTGCGACACTGACTGAGAAACTGGGATACTCATCGGAACCGGTTTGTTTCAATAAAATTGATTGGGTGCCGAAGGTTTCATAAAATACTGGAACCAACCGAATCTGTAAAAGTCGTCACTAGCAATGTATTGTGAATTACTAACACAGTTTGTGCCATACAAAACACTCACTCCTGAGAATTTGTCAATTCATATAATTTTATTTTTCATTCAGAACAAAAGTAAACTGGAATACAAAATATTTGAAAAGCTGGTTTTAACTCCGTATATCTGGTTGTTTACAAAGCGGTATGTCAGGCGCTGATGTGTAGATGATGTCCTGGATTGGTTATTTCCGGATGAAAGTAGGATTGGAATAACGCTTAAAAACGTTCTTGTTACGCGTTATCTTTACGGGTAAGTTACAATGTTTACCATGAATTATTTTATAAATAAAAACTAATTTAGGAAAGCAGTAGCAAGCCCTAATCAATGCATGTGCGACTGATTAAACGCCGTATACTGGTTGATTTTGTTTTCACTAGATTTTTCTATTTTCTTAATAAACTAGATGGTTTGACAATGCAAGAGAATGAAATCAAATGTGCTAAAACCTGTCGACCTGGATAATCATCCGGTCGATCTTGCCTTGTCAGTCCCCAACAGGAAAGTTTTATTCAGCTTCCCAGTCCAAACTTTTATCTCCATTTCTGTTCCAATATTGTCTCCTCAAATTCAGTCTTTTCTTTTGTTCTGATCCAAGTCCCTGTCATTGTAGTCTGTCGAGTTTTGATTCTTAGAGAGGGGGTTTCCAGTGTTACACTAATCTGTCATCTGGCCGATCACTGCTGACCGGCTTGACCACGCAGATCCATACACACAGGCCTCTCACACCCATTCCTTCGGAGTGACCCGGATGCGTGTTGTGTGAGTAGAGTCGCAATTTGTACAGCTCAAGTTATTTATGATGTCCGTTATGTGCAGGTTTCTTCTTGCTTCGGTGGTTGTGAGCCACCATTCCGGAAATCGATGCCACTAGCTGTACAACCTGACTACCAGTGGAAATGAAATAAACATTTGAGCTTGCAGGTCAAGTGAATTTGCGGCCTTCAGTGTGGTTGCATGAAGAGCTATACGTGTTTCTGCGTCTGCCACCCGTATTTAGTAATTTTTGGCCCTTTCGAACAGTTTTTGTATGAGACTGACCGGTTGCACCCAAAAAATGTCCGTGCGAGCATAAGAAAGTGCTGACGATTCCTAACATTTCCATTGGTTCACCGCCTGTGGCATTTCTGTAAACTACGGAGCCTTCATCAGCAGAGCTTCTGTTTATCTGCGGAAAACTTGCTCTCTTATGATAGGACAATCGGTATCAATTAAGAATTGGTGGGAGCTGTCGTGACTGTCACACTTTGGGTTGTTCGATTGCTGATTATCGTTGGAAGAATTCTGATTCATTCGTACGTATTTTTAACAGAAACTTCCAGCTGGCGACAGTATGTCCACTTCAAGAGTCCTGGCAATCCACGCGTCGACTACTGGAGAAGTTGTTGTTTGTGCTTCAAGTTGACTGGTTGTTCCGCATCCCCAATGATGAGAGCGACGTTCTGTCAGATGTTTCAACTTTGACGACCATCTTGCTATCTTTGATTCTGTAGAATAATGAGAGCACAAGTCTTGCTCTTTGGCCCGTTGATCGTGGTAGTAATTACCCTCAGAATTTGCCAGCAGGTCTTTTCAGAATAGCAGTTGACCTTCCGCCTTGAAAAGAAGACCATTAATTCTCTTTTGAAACTAGCTATTAACGAGGCTTTTTGGAATATGCTGGATGCAGTTGTATTATGGTTTGCCAGTTTGACCTGGACTCATGAAACGTTAACGACTGATATGGTTAGAAATTTTGCATACCTAAGTGACAAATAAACGGCTTGTTTTCTGGCGGACTTTGTATTTCGGAAAATTCGGTGCATGATTTACCGCGTTTTGTTCCATTGCCAGTTTAATTTCAGGACTGGAAGAAGTTGGGCCTCTTATGAATTCATCAGTGTTCCGTTTGAATCACCCTAAGTTCTTCTTAAACCTTTATTAACTTTGAGGTTAACCACAAATGTTATACAATAGTTATCGTTAAATATTGCGTAACCAAGCTTGTAAAGTTGGGGTAGATGGATGAACTCGTCACTCCATCTCTATCTGGCAAAACTGTGTGTGGTAAAGTGTGCGTTCATGAATTGCTGTTACTATCCTTGTGGTAAACGAACTATGGAAATGATTAGCACACGAATACACGATATAGGAATCCAGAACATGTACTGCGGAACAGAACGATTGACAGAACCTCAGAAGCACAGAGAAGATTATGGTTTTTAGTGGAATTTGTATTTATTTTGAAACTGCAGATAACAGAGCAGGCTGGTATTTACGTTTGTATGTACATGATGTCTGGCTTTACCGAATCTCATCATAAGTGATGCAACGAAAATAAAATTGGTAGATCATAAGATGAAAGCAAACGTTTCAGCACGTTTTGGCGCAAAATAGGGGAAAAACAAATCACCAAACACTTTCCAGGCAGATCTCTAAAGGTGAGTCATTTTAGGGAAAACCGATTGTTGCAAAATTCTGAAAACGTTTCAAAATGAGTTATCTAGTCATTTCTTCAAAACCGACAACTGCATGATAATATTGACAAATAAAGTTTAATTTTCAATGAACTTTTGGGGAGCGGAAGAATATCTTTGGTTCTAGAGTATTCCGTATTTCACTGTGATTATTCTCGTGACGCGGAATTGTGATGTTTAACGCTAACTGCGCTGGTCACGAGGCATGAGGTGTGTGAGTCTGATATAAACCGTTATTGATCAGAATCAAGTTTCTGCTCAAACGTAGCTACTGGTAATTGAAATGTTGACTCATTATTGGGTTGAAAAAATGGATATTCGTTTCTCTCTGACAATTGTCAGTTCAATGACTTCATACAGGTCGAGTGACAATCTTCTCAGTGAAGTGAAAATATAGGGTTGGTTTCTAAACTTGATGTTTTTTGCAAGGACTCGTAAACTCTATCACTAATTTAGTTTGAGCTGCTTTCAAATTGCATGCAAGTCAAGCATGCTCACCACTATATCAGTAGTCGTACACTACACATGGTCTACTTATATGTTATACGATTCTGGTGACAGTGTTTTATGAGTGATGTTTCAGTTATACTTTCGTTTCAAGCACGGAAATGAACCAACGTGATTACCAAACAGCAACGCTGTCTAGTGTAGCTTAACTAGCAGAAATCCTATAACCCAATACAAAAGAAAGTCTGGCTTTATTTGAAAGTTGCACTCAAGTGGGGCTGTTGTCTAACTGGTAACCGTCAACGTTTTAGGTTACCCTATATCAGGTTTGAATATCCAGTTTTGTCATCACTCTATGTTGGCTTGCAGCCGAGTAAACGCATAAACTATCTGCTCTATTCATAACAAACGTTCTATGACTGGAACATTTTTTTTACTGGGTCTTCATGATTAAACGAATTTCAAAGTTTTCTGTTCATTCTGTTCCCTTTTTTTTCGTTCATTGTTGTGTTTTACTCTTAGTCTTTATGTAACTTTAAGTGGTATTTAAACATTCTTTTTTTTTTTTTTTTTTTTTTGTTCCAATTTTGTTGGTTTTTTGATCATTTCATTGCTTTTCTAAGGACAGAACAAACGCAAGAAGTAATTCAAAGGAAATTTTTTAAGAAAATGATTCCACAATATGTGAGTCACCGGTACCTATCTCCACACTTGTAGCTTCATATTAACGAAAATCGGTATTAGCCGATGTTGTTTTGGTGGTGTTTGAGTCCGATAAATCAGTGGGTTCGTTCGGACGCGGAGTATCCACTGCTAATATATTGCTGTGTCATCTTGACGAGCAATTCCGATCTCATTGATTGGGTGTGGCAAACTGAAGCAACGAGATTAATTACTCCCATGCTCATATCAGACCGGTGACAGAATTGATAAACTGTGCCACATTTGGTAAAGCTAAATTGGCGGACTTCAGTAATTTTATAGTACCGGTTGTATCTAAACGAAAATATGCACCAGATGGGTTGTTGAATTTTCGAAAATAATTTACGTTAAACAATTTTTACCTACTTAAATAAGATTTGAACAATTCCATGAAAGTTGCGGTTACTCAGAGATCTTTCGGAGTTTATTGGAAAGTAATACGTTTCACTTCATTAACCACTGAGTTTTGGCTAACTTTAAACTTTTAAACCGTCCAGAGCAAGGGTAGATATGTTCCGGAGAGCAATATGTAATAAACTGTCAAATAAATGTACAAGTAATAAGGTAAGGTTATTGTGAGAAGTCAGCTTATGAGTTAAAGATCTGGTTACAAAGATTTTAGTAAGAGCAAGAACAAAACCCCAATAGAGATTTAGGATTTTTACATTCCGGGCTCATTATTCTTGCAACAAACGTGTTCAGAGGAAGTTGTAATTGAGTGATCGAGTCGAAAACATGAACATTTTAAAGACGTAGCTATAACGCTAGTGTGTACTCTTTTTACATTTTCGATGAGATTTTTGTAAATCAAAGTGCAATGTTTGATACAGCGCTCTCTTCTGCAACAGACATTCCAAAGTACCGACAGATTTTTCACAGTGTGTTCCACTTTTTTAAAAAGAGACATTGAGTTATGCAATCAGCATACGTCGGTTCTAGACAGTCTTCTACTTGAACTGGCATGTAATTTGGTGAGCATTTTTCTCTGAAGTAGATTAGAGAGTTTACACTAAACAGCTTCAGGTCTCACGGTACCACTAAAGGCTTGATAATAGTGCAGCATATAGTTGAGTCAAACTGTTGTTAGAAAAACTCAAAACGAAGTTTTTAGACAAAGAAATGTTGACACTTATATAATTCCATCAGCAGATCAGGTTAGCTGGTGGTCGATTGCCTTCATTGTTATTTACTAGGAACACTGTAATTTCTATCTAACTTTGATGAAATTAAACAATACGTTCGGGTTGTTACGCACAGAATATTTTAGTAATGATCTTCCGACCAGCTTCTCAAGTTGTCGGAAGCCAACCGAAGAGGTCGGCTATTCAGTCCATTCACAGGGAATGTTGTTCACTTTTAAAATAAAGAAAGCCATCTTCAGGGCGAAATAAACGGAATTATTGATCAGAAGAATATGGGTATCAGATATATGGGTGATAACGATCGAAGATCATACACAAGAGAACATGTCCGCAGCAACGGTGGTGTTAAGACTCGGCCAGTGTAGCAGTTTTGGCGTGAAAAACTGTTGGGAATAGTGATGAGCCTGGATAGGAATTATATCTTTACTGGCGGGATTTTCCTGTCCTCGAAATCAGGTGACAACGGAGACAGCGTCGATCACATTAAGACCTTCTTTTATGTTGGCTAATTCTTCAGTAACAAGAAACACTATACAACCTTGCAGTTATAAGAAACCACTGTCCAGTGCATTTCCTGATTTTTCATTCGGAGATAAGTCTTAATGATACGCAACTATGTTTTGGTTCTAAATTAAAGTGTCCACCAGGTTTTCTACAAAAATGATCATCCTTAATTTACGACACATCCATCAAGAACTCCACCAAAACTGACAACATTCTTAACGAATTTTTCTATCGCGAAATAATACAGGTCCATTTGTAGAGTATGTATTTGACATTTAATTTAGAATGGTACTGTCATCGAGATTCGAATAGAAAGTTTTTCTTCACATAGCCATGTGTGAAACAATCAACAATGTAAATGCGCACGACTTACAGCCTGGCACATTTCTCTGCGTATTATCAGGTACGTACTACAGAGCAGACGATTATTAAACGGAACTTTCCCGTTATGTTGTATGCACTTCATATTATGCACAGAAAATTGCCGCAAATTTGCGATAGATCGCGCCCATTTACGTTTTTTGACCGTTCTACTGAACATTTTTCGGGAAAATGCTGTTTTCCGTAACTCTGTGTTGTTTTAAGCTAGTCAGTTTTTCTTGAAGCATTGTGGGTAATACGACTGACCGAATTGAAACAGTTTTATGTTTCTGAAACAGTTGTGTATTTTAGTTCAGATCAAATTTTGATTGTTTTTTTTGCCACAAGACTAGTCAGATTACTAATTGTACAATACGGTAATAACTGGGTAAATATATGATTTCTTGAGCAATCATCTTTCGATTGTTAGCAGTTTCGGGATGTTCACACCAGTTTTATGATACACGATAAAACTATGGAACCAGTGTATCTTTCACCCAATTTTGCTTCCAGCTATAACGGAAGGCTTACCTTACACATCTATCACTCTGAGTTTCATCACCAGTCAGAATGACGAAAATTTATGGGACAATCAGTTAACCTTAGCCTGGCAACACGTGAGTCAAAAGATGACCATCGTGAACAATAAGAACATTTCAGCAACTTGGAATGCAAACAAAACATGTGTATTGTGTTCAACTCTAGAATCGATATGAATACCTCATCTTTGCAGTAAATCCACTGATCAGAACATACCTGACCTCATGTGGTATGGTTGGGCTCGAAGGATTTTCGGTCAGGTTCGCATCGCACAAACAGGCTATGCCGTATAAGGTACACATTCCGTGAAGATGAATCTATGCTTGGACCGAAGGCATTTAAATGTTTTGTTAATTGATCGGTTTTTCTTATTGCGTGCGATTTGCTAATTCACTATAAAATCCATCCAATGTGCCGACATGAAAAATGAGTTGTTTTATTTTCTAGAGCAGTCAACAGTTTACTTCTTTATGGAACCACGTCTCCATCCATCGCAGCTGGTTTGTCACTTTTCTTTATGACAGGGCATATTTGATGTATTCTAAAGTTATAACGATGTGACACCAGTTAATTAACGCCTTCCAAGCTGCATTGATTCTGCCCACCAAAGTTCACATTCACAATGAGTTGGTCTATCAAAGTAGGGTATGTGTCATCATTAAACGGCATCGTATGTGCGCTTGATCCGTTAAACTGCACCATTCCAGCTTAAGTAACGCAGAGAAAAGGGCTTACATTTGCTTCTGTTGTTAGTAACGAGATGTCTGATGTGATAAATAAGCACTACTATGCAGAATTCGTTGTAGTATTTTCGCGATCTTCCTTATAGATTAAATTAGGGGTCGCCTTAATTCATTTTTCAATCATTTGCGATGTTGGGCCTCTCAGCTAAAGACGGACAGCACATCTTGCACAAATACCCTTCGTACACTGAAGCACACTAACAATGAGCGCCAATATAATACCCTTTTGCATTTGCTAATCGTCATATATAGCGGTTTGGCATAATACTAAATCATCTCATTTCAATTGTTGTTTTAATTCAAGTCCTAGATGATCGAGCTTCCACTACCGGGGTGGTTGCACATTCACAGGTCTATTCATTTCGTGTCCTTTCAGTTTGCTGCATGCGTTGACTGACCAGCTGTTCTTGTCCTGTGTTAATCATCCTAAGGCCCAAATACGTTTGGCATCGATCTATTTTCAGAAGGAAATCAGTATGCATCTGTATGGTGGTGTTGTCAATCGTCGCGGCAGCTTTTGCGATTTGTTTAACTAGTCCATTAGGAATGAATAACTAACGTTTAACCTTTCAATGAAATGACTTACGAAGATATCAACTCAGTGGACGCAAAACATGAAGGCTGTACGACGCGTGGTGAAAAAAGTATTTATAAAATAGCAAGGGGAAATTTCTACAATTCTACCTTGCAAGAATTAATAACGCGACGAGGAATATACTATAAAATAATGAATAAATAAACAACAAAAACTCACTTCTGTTTACAACAACACGGCTATCATTGAAAGTCTGATGCGGTCGTTATCAAACTAGTTTGAGTATTTTGCTAAGAATAGTCCTTTTTCGGTAATTATGCGTCAACTCCTTGTATTCAGTTCTAAAATTTAGCCGTCGGTAGCGTGCTGGACATAATGACGTCGCAATGGTGCAATAGCTTTTCACTTCCGTATTGTTTAAACTCATACCGATCCCGTGCGTGCCAAACGACGGAACAGTAATAAACATGTTTAAGTGAATACATTGTTTAGTCGCATTCATCATAGTTTTTTGGACGAAGAAAGACATGTTGACTATTTCAAAGTAAATATTGATTAAATCCAAATTCATAGGTTAGCGTCAAAAACTCACGACGTGTTGCTTTTCAGTTTATAATAACGTAATAAGTTGGTGTGGTGGTTCGCTTGAGAACCGAATCGGCTACCTCTGCGTCAATATCATTCTCGCAGAGTCGTACTTGTATCTTAAAATACTTTGTGATTACATTTGATGTCAAAATTCTTAATACGGTGTCACTTACTGCAGTTGGTCGAATTTCGAAACAAACTATAAACAGGTTATCTCGCTTTGCTATTTTTCGCGATCTTCATACAGTTTTTGTGTCATACAGGTGCCCACTGTGTATGCATATATAGTAGTCAAAACCCAACAAATGATCATTGATTTTTCAAAGTAACGTTCCAATATTGCTGTCAATTGGCACGAAATCTGTGTCGGAGAGACAGTGTGAATTTGAAGTCGTCGATTCACATTCCGGCATGACGTTACACGAAATAATTACAAAAATATAATATTTCTGCCAGAAGATTCAGATTGAAAAAGTGCAGAAGATATAAGAAAGAAAATAAATCACGAAAGGTTTTTGAACGTATTGCGAAATGTTCTCGAATATTTCTTTTTATCTGAAAACGATTTGCATTACCAAAGGCTTGTGCATGTGAGCTCGAACATCTTAAACACGTAGTGTGGCACAAGTTGAAATGCTCGTTGCGATCATTTACCGTTTCGTTTTTATGTGGATTGTAGCGTGAAATAAAGAACCAAACAAAAGAAATCACCAGTAATTGCACTCGGAACACAAAAAAGCGCGAAATTAATATCAAGCTTCTAAATAAGAGTGTCGAGGACCAATAGGTAAATATAATGCTATGATAAGTTCATGAAAGGAATGCATGCAATCTGCGAATTAAGGTTGGATGTCTTGTAAGAAAAAGCTGATTGATCTAAATTTACCCTCAGTTAAGCGCAACGCGGATCGAAAAAATCATAGGTGCAAAGGTAATTTCCCAAAGGCAAAAACAGGACCGCATCCGTTACTAGCTTCGACCTTTCTTTCCTACACAGCTGCAGAGTTTAAAGGTTCGTTTCCGTTTCGGGTCATTGTCGTGTTTTTCATTCATCACATGTTGGTCACCCTTCTTTTTCTGTTTGCCGGTTTTTTCTCCACCTTTTGGATAAGTACTGAAAATAAACAGAATGGGATTCAATATAGCATTGTGCCAATGTGATGTGTGACGTATTAAACAGAGACAAAATTCGACGCTAACACCACTTAAGTGCAGAAAAGCATTGACTTTTTGTCCTTTTATGGGATATGATAAATCATGTTGATTATATCATTAAACAAATGAACTTCATGTCAATTTTCCATCTGCCAATAAATAAGTCCAACTAACGCGTGGTCTACACACGAAGTTTTGTTGATTATATTTTCGCAAATGTTTGGACAGATGTAATTTAGAGGATCAAGTTAATTTTAATGAACGTGGCTGTGGGGATTTAACCAGTTAACTTGCTTGTTCTACATATCACTTGCTTGGTTACCCACATTTCAATCTAGATGGAAAGTTCCTGTGGATACAGTTCCGATATTTGCTGGAGATATTTTTTCACAATTGATATGTTGCTACGCTTAGAGATATGAATGTAAGAAAACTCATAATATACAGTTAATATTGCCCGCAATGACCTAATTTTATGCATGCGGAATCAATCAGCAAAAGATCAGTCATACAAATACGAGATGTTTAACTTATGTTTTATAGGCCTCACATGCCACACAGAATTTTCGGCAATTACGGTGATGTTTTGCATATATCTACGAGAAGTAGTTTCTTCAACATTAAGGAACGCATAGTTTTTTGACAATATCAGTTGTCATTATTACCTAGGTTGACACAATGCTATAAAATACAGAGAGACTATACAACCTATATAAGTACATTTTACACATTCAAAGTAACACATGCTTTACCAGATTGGATTCGTGATCACTTGTAGGCAAGCTGCTAAGAACCCTTGTCACTGCACCAACTTTCCTGATACATCGAACAATTTATGGTTTGCTTAAGACATTTGTTTGTCGTTTCATTAAAAGTTCACCAATAAATCTAGCGATTTCTCCGTAGTGACAAAACGCTAACTTATAAGCGTAAGAAGTCCTGGGGTCACGTAAATCAACCGCATGCTTCTGGCCTGACAGAACTTGACGTCTTACTTCCCGCAAATTGTTCATTGTGCTTATGCTAACGTTTGCAAAAATACGAACGGCGAGACAGTGAAAAGTAATGTGATAATGGTCAAGCCAACGATAGTTATGTTGGATACTTTTTATACATAAGGCGGCAAACGCAAAAGCGTACGATCGAAGCGAATCAAAAATGTAAGCTGCCGACGAAGTACGTTTTGCAACCAAGGATCTTCTTCTTAGATTCGAAGGAACGTTCTTCTAAACCTTCAGCAATACTACATTTTTTTGTCCAAATCGGCAATTTAAAAACAATGGTCAGGGGTTTAGGAATCCTAGAGGTATTTATCTAGTTACGTGTGCGAGTGACAGTAGGTCTAAGTTAACGTTCACTTCCAATTATTCGGGACCTGAAGTAAAATGGAAACGGACTTACATTGCTTCAATATAATAAAAGAAGTCATTTTTACATATCAACCACGTGCAGTTTGATTTTAGGTTTAGTTCGCAAAATAGAGCAACGTCAATGTGGTTGATGGATGACCTTAAAAAACCCATATTGAAATAATCGTTTTGTATGGCACGAAATTGTGGTTAAACATAACAAGTGCTAAATAATTGACAAGCACACTGGCCGTTCAGTGAAGTTCTTGGTTCCTTCCGAATCATAGTAAAATGATAGGGAAATAATGATCGTTTACCTATGTGATAGAATTGTGGACCACTATACAGCTATCCTCTTTTCTTACTATGAGATACAACAATGCATGTTAAAATGTGATGAGTAAACTGGTTGCCAAACTGGTTAACAAGAGATTTCATCAAAAAATTTTAAATTTCAACTTTCCCGCAAAAAGTCCCTATATGCTAATGTATGCTGATAACGTTATGTTGAGCGCTGCATAGCTTAGAAACTTATTAATGGCAGTGGCTACCAAAACCTTCCCCTGTTGCGTGAGTCAGGACTGGAAAGTACAGTCATCGTTGCTTGCAACAGAAAATCGCATTTCGAAACCTTATTGCAACCGTATTAAAATTCTATTTCTTCGGACTATAATGTGCTCGATCAAATACAACTTCACCTCATCTTTTTTCAACGACCAAATCACGGTTTTGAAAAGTTGATGACATTCGTCTTTGATCGCAGGTTTGTATTCAGGTGCATAGATCGACCAACAGCTTCTGGAAATACGTAGTATATTTAAAAAATTTTTAGTAGGGATTTGAGCTGCGAACCAGGTATTTGTGAGATCACCATACAGACTAACGCTTCAATGCGTTATTGGCAATTCAAGGAGCTTTTGGTCGTTTCCACATTCATTTGGATTTAATGATTTGTAAGGTATGCAGCAATGTCTTACGGTAACTTAAAATGAAAACAGAAGTCCTAACTGGTGACGGGAAACAATTTTGAGTAGTTTTGTTTGCATGCTGCTCGAACATCCAGTCACTTATTTACGTTTATAATCATAATGTCTGAGTTCTATCCATGTAATTCGCATAGACATAATATCCTATATTATTGCTAACCTACCTCAAAAGTCATACTATTAGTAATGAAGGTGGCCTTTGTTTTCTGATCATATACAGTGCAAATAAATGTCTGGAATTGTGACTGGCTCCCTCGCTCGATAATTAACAGACAACAGTCTAAACCCACGTGAACAAAACGTTCATGCTTGAAACCCTGTTAGAACAATTGCAGACCACTGGTGATCATGAATGTAGATGTTGCCTCGCTTCAACCACAGAGAGTTCTTCGAATCACTTGAGGTAGTTACAAGTGGTAGGGTGAATAAAACTGTCGGAACGTGAACCATTATGCAAATGTGAGGGTTGCAGGCCATATGCCGACAACATGGAAACAGATCAGTAACGCCAACGTGCTGCCATTGAAGGCTGCGCGTGAACATGTGAAAACCGAGACGAAACTGCGTTGGACGCATAAAGTGCGATAGATTCATTCCAGCTTATTTTGTTTCCAAGGTGAGTAAACGATAACACTTCATATCACTAAGAGGGTTTGGTTGGTCTGTTGGTTGGTCAGTTTTTTCAGGTGGTATTATTCAGATCAACGGTGTAGCCGGATTTTAAGTTCCGGCAATGGTAAGAGAATACACTACTGGCGATTCACAAGAACGAAACTCGAACCTACTGAGGCTGACGTTATAGTGCGCAGCTTTGCACTAAACTGTAATTTAGCTATGCAAACTTGTTTTGCTTTTTATTGGGACAGACGAAGCTGGTGGCGCAAAATTTATACTTGCGCAGATTTGGCTGTATCTCTAAAGATGTTCACTATGGACGGATTAATCTTGAAAATGCGGTACAATCCGTCAGGCCCCAGACCGTGCAATCTACTGTTTTTGAGTCCCGTTTTTAACTTACTTAAAAGTCAAACGTTCAAGGACGTTCGGTTGTTTCCAAGACATCATCAACAGGAAAAATGTTTTTTGCTTAAAAAGTGTGATGGAGGAGTCTGATTGCAAATACATGGAAATAACCTTCGTAGTTTATCTTATACTCCTGGAGTGATAACGGAGTGGAAACACAAGTAATGATATCACCATAACTGCTCCAACAGGATCCCTGTAGTGTGATTCTATTTCTCGTCCTGTACAAATGCGCAGTGACAAATGGTTGTTTCGGCTCCCGACGTAAACGCATCTCAGTATGATAATACTTTTTTAACCACCAAACACTGCCATTTGGACAGCGAATGCTGATAGGTTTGACTGCAACATATTTTCAAATAGATTGAGTTTTCAACCGTAACCCTAATCATCTTTCAACTTATAGAACAGAATCTATCGGGAAGCTTCTCGTACTATTGCATATCTTCACTATCTTGCCTGCCTAACCTCTATTCTACCATAAATAATCTTGATAAAACGCACTGCGGACCTTTTAAACGAATATTTTCAGGGTGATCCGGGACTAGAACTCCGGCCACGCTTTCATGAGGCAACCGTGTTTACCACTGCGCCATTGACCTCACATTAGGCACGACCGAATTATCATATGTGAACGCTCAACCACTTTCGCTTGTGAGTTCTAGTCCCGGCAGTGGCAAGGATATGCACTACTGACGAGCTCTAATGAGAGCGAAACTCGAGTCTAGTGCTTCTTTTCGAAAGGGGCCGACTGGAAAGTCTATGGGAATGCGACAGCTGCGATCAATTGTGGGTGATGTTCAACTTGAAATTAACCAAATCCTGACTACTCATCAGCAAGTTTTAAAACTGTAACGAATAGATAGAAATATTTTGATGACGGACTGACAAAGCGGAACACGAGTCATAAAGCGCCGATGATTTTTAGGTGATAACTATCGCGCAGAAGCTACCCAAGTGATGGAACTCAGACTCGTTTTGTTTTCTTCAGTACAATATTTGTCAAAGAATTTTGGCAACAAAATTCTCTGACGACAGATTTCTAATTTCTGCAATAATTTTCAGTTATTTACAGATAAACGAGTATAACGCTTTTGGTTGTAGCACCCTACAGAATATACAGTTGAATGCATAGCACCTTTCACTAGGTAGATTTTCTGTTTTCGGGAAACGCTTAACCAATATCTGTCCTGTAGTCATCCCAAAGGTTGGACTGAGAAATATATCACATTCAGCTAACCAGTGGTATATTTATAAATATGACAGGACGCATTTAGAATTGTTAACTCACATATAACGAGGTTTCAAGGACATCAGATAATGACGTAAAAATCCTCTGCCGAGGATTAACACAATTATTTCATGCTTTATGTCTATTCATCCCACCGGGGGTTGTTGTATTAGCTGCAAAATGTTTCTCATGAAATGTTTGAAATGGGCGCATTTACTCAAGACGTAAATATTACGTAAACAGGTTTGTGACAAATCTTACAAACATTTTGGTAGCCAAATATAACAGTGTAGTAACTTTCCTGAATCCACCGATTGAGTTGAATGTGCTGTACCCAAGAAAAATAGTATTCGAAGGCATTATGGAATAGATGACCAATAGAAGTGCTATCAGTCTGGTTACACAAGCTAACCAGAAAATTAACATATATAGTGAGTTGGTCTTCAGCTCGGTTACGAACACTGCGGTTTTCAGTTACGCTATGCAGCAGTGTCAGATGCATTCTCAATAGTTTGATATATCAAACAATTGCGGGCTATACTCGGTACAGATAACCATATCTGAGAGTTTAGTGTCTCAAGCCTAACCGAACGACAGCATATGTATTTAAGCTATACACCTAAAGGACGGAGTGGCAATTGTGTCACCGTTGGGGTAATTCTTGACTAATAGTTTTATGGTAACGCACAAAAAGTAGTTCAGTAGCTTACCACAGAAAGCTACTGACTCTATATAAACGTTGTGTAGACAATAGTATATGCTTGGCAGAGTACTTAGATTCCACTTGTTTGACTAACTTACCATTAGTGACTGCCACTTCTTACCCCAATGATGTATTACCCCATCGAATCCATTTCAGTGTGGTGTATTTCGCCTGATGATGAAGCACTGAATACAGGCCTGTTTGCTAATTGTCTCTTGTGGTGACTGAACCGGGCATATTAACGGTACTTATATTAATATACAGTCTTATGACCGATCTCATGGAGAAAAAGACTGTTGTGATGCAAGCTCAGTAGTTGGCGGGTAGTTTGATGCAGCCAGCTCAGTAAAGGCGTTTGCACGATGAGTCCGATTGATCGCGCACCCGGAGTTATTAGGAGTACTGAATGAGGTTATGTTTTAAACTTGTTTATGGATAGTTTACGAACATTTGAACGATCAACTATTCACATCTGTTGCTATCAATGTCCGAGGCATATCGGGAGTGTATCACCTTCTATTATTACTCATCGTCCGTTTTATTCGGACCGCTTTCTGAAGTTACAGATGAAGGTATTTGCTGGTTGCAACGCAAGCGTGGTAGAATTAATCCATGTAATGTAGGTCTTGGCAGAAAGCTCTCATTTATCCTCACACTTCTGATATGCATTCTTCGTTTGCACACCGATTTATAAATTCTCTATACGCAGAGAGAGAAAACGCACTCGGGACCAAATGAAACAAGCCACAAATATACATTAAACAAAACCGTGAGCGTTCATGCACAACACCATTGCTGGACTGTGCCCGTGCTCCAAACACTGACCGTCTTATCCCGTTTCAAATTTTTCTTATTGTAGGTGAAACTAGTGCTAGAGTTTTCAAAACTCCAGAAAATCATAATGCGACATAATTTTGCCACTGAGTATCTTAAAAACAACTTGATTTACTTGATTCCAACGTGCAATCTTTACTTACACGTAGACCGTTAAGAAGTTTGTCTCATAAGACTGCCACTTTTGGTGATTCGGGCTTGAATACAACAAATCAACTTTGTAAAACGCCTGGTCTCAGGGTGCTTTCAATTTTACGTACAGTGCTAAATTGAAGTTAACCTTGCTATTTACTGGGCTGGCTGCTGAACAATAAGGTGTTGTCAAATTTCTGAAGTACTGCATTTGTGCAATCGATGATTGGTAGCTGAAAATCCACGTTCACAAGTTAAAACTGTATATGTAGAAGAAATGTTTCGCAAACAACTAGAATTGTCACACTTGTGAGTTCATTTACAATGTGATTATAACGAACGACGACTTCATCATGGTTATGTGATGCGCTATTGATTTTAACGAACCCACTGTCTTGAGATCACTTTGCGCTGACATCGTTCGCTAAAGTCAGAATTTGAGTTCATTACTTCATGTTAACTGACCCACGTGGCACTTAAAACTGCAGACTGGTCGTGAGGTGAATCGTGTCCACTCAGTCGCTGAGAAGCAATACGGTTATGCTAATTATCATAGCCGACCCGTCTTAAATGGTGGCCCACACACGAAGGTTAACATTTGAAATACCATTAGTGCTATCTTCATCGGTTGTCTGGTTAGTTTTCATGTGATTGTTATTTTTACAGTGAGCCTAACACCAACATTAACATGTGGTGGGTTTACAGGGTTGTATTATAATTTAGTCGACGTACCTCAAAGTTTCGAAACGAGTAA
>LOND01001860.1:16694-31023 GCA_014220965.1 Paragonimus kellicotti | reverse complement strand
GTTTCTATCGTCGACTTATTTGGGATGGGAAAAAGATGCAGGGTAAGACGGGGTAGAGTGCAATATAAGAAATACCATTGAGTTGTGCAACTTTTAGGGAAGCCAAAATGATAATCAAACGTGATCCAATTATTTAGTGGATTTGACATAAAAACCTTTGTTGAGTAATTTAAACGCACGACTTGAGTCCTTGGTTGCAGGCTGTCAGATTCTACAATGAAACCTCTACTCCTTGTGCACTTATTGTTTTGAGGAATTACTCAAAGATCATCGTTCGTGTGCCCCAGCAATCACTTCACGGGTGTTGGCTTGACTGAACTCAAAGGACAGGTCAATTTTAGAGCGAAGCTTACAAAAGATTTACGAGTCTCCTTTTGCTGGAGCTCCATCCGCCCAAGTTAAATACAAAGTTTGTGAGCGAAGAAAATTGTGGTTTTGACTAATTTCCCGTGAATAATTGCTTACTTGACCTTCTTCTATTTCGGAACGTTCGTTTAACTTCCTATTTCTGAGTGAACTGGCCCTAATTCAAACTAGAACAATGTCTCTTTTTATGGTCGTGGAAGATTCACTTCCTTGGTAAAAATACCCTATACATAACTTCAGTTGCTCAAATAATTCTTTCTTGGAAGCAATTGTTGCCGTTTGGGAATTCCACATGGAAATGGCTGTATAATTTTTGGCTTATCTTATTAAATATCTGCAAAATTTGTGTCCTAATCGGTGGGAACCGGACATGGAGCATATAGGTTTTTGTATGCGAAACGCAACAGCTAATTTTTTGTTGCGAGCTGGATCATGCGGTTTTTTGTGTGCGCATCAGTCAGCCTAGCATGGATCAATCAACGTGACAGTAAGTATTTTGTTGGCGCAAAGAGCGCGTAGCAAGATGGAAACTGTGCTCATCTGCATCAAACTAACGTTAGCAAACTGCAGCACATTTGTGTTGATGTTGTGCAACCGGAACATATTAATGACGTCAGTGTGGTTCAGAAATCGATAGTGCTGAAAATGCTTATACATACGGTTCTCTTACGGGATTGAACCTTCCGAGAATAGCCATACTCCCCTGAAAACCGTTTTTAGATACACAAAGTGAATTGTTTTCAACAAGGTTAGTTCCGTTGAAAAAACACCTTTCCAAAGATGCAAAATGAATTTTTCTTTTTGAAATCAGTCGCAAAACACCATGAGGCGGGATGTTTCGTTACTTCATGATGGCCGCACAATCACTAGAACGTTCTAAATACGGGGACCTTTAGCCACTTTGCTACATCCATAATACCTGATCCTAAGAAGATTTTTGTGAAGGCATCCACTTATGCGGTTCCTGACACAGTATCTATTCATTCTTTCGGTCGTATTCCGATCGACGGAAATTCACGGGGTTTAAATACACCTCACACGCAAACACCTCCTCGTTGAAAAACGTTTGTGAAATCCAGAGGGTGTGTTGTTGAGTACGGAATCTTTATGAGAAATATTGATTCAATTTGCACCTATCATGTTTACAAAATGAGTCGATTAAATCACACAGAAAAGTGATTGGTTACATAATTGGTTTTTCAGTTTTTCAGACTTTCAGTGTCGAGTAGGTTTAGCTTATAAAAGACCCCAGGTCGTAATATAAGTTGATGCAGTGATACCTTCTCAGAAGCCAGTTTTAAAACAGTGGTCGATCAAACATCTTTACTGTATATAGTATCAGTCAATTATGGACGTTTATCCACTCTACCAATTTCATACATTTTAAAGTCCCACGAGTTAAATCAGTACTACTTATTACAGTCACGCCAACAATCTCAAAAACGGAATTTCAGATAGTTGCGTGTCAGGTTGACTTAGGTGAACAAATTAGTCTTTACAACTGTCAATGAATAGGCGTGACAGTTCACCTGTAACCTCTGGTTCATGTTTAATATTCGGCTGAGTAACTGGGACCATTCGTCTGTTTGAGTTCATTACATGCTCAATGTGGTGATAATCTATCTCACCGCCCCAGCATACCCCTCCAGCAATCTCATGTGCCCTAAGTATGTTTCTTGAATTGTATATCACGCTGGCTCTCAGAGATGATCATTTATTCACCAGTTATTAATTTCGGTAGTCCATAATATTTGATGTTATTTGTTTTCATCCTCAACATACCGGATACAAGACAATTTACGTGATTCAACGTAAGCAGTTGGAAATTGATTAGTAAAAATCCAGCAGGTTATACGCACATGTATATTTTCACTTGATCAATGTCGAAAAAAACATTGATTAGTAATCGATCTGATGAACTGGATAACAGTGCAAGACAGTTTATACGATGTGATTTTGATGTGTTCTTGCTGATAACTCAAAATAGTTAAGATATTCTGATCACCTACAGAATGCATTTGCTTTTACTCCAACGACAAGAATAGTAATCTGATGTCGTTAAGAATGTAATATTCTTTACCAAGGATTTGTCTTTAGATTAACCAAAATCCTCGTTAAGGCTATGTTTCTTATCAAGATGGAATAATATGGCGTTGCCGAATGTGATTTCTTTGTGAAAGTGGATGTGAAATCTGTGATCAAGTGTATGCAGAGTTTAGCATAAAACTGCTTAACTTCGAGACAGTTCGCAAACAGTTGTTGGAACAAGCTGAACGATTGCTGCAGACCTATGCTATCTAAGCAACCCAACATTGTCGGTTTTTCTTTTGATAATATTCCATCAACCGGACAAGCATCACCAAACTCTGACTGTGGATGCACATCAGTCAACGTTTTCTACATTAATGCAACACTTTCGGACGTAACTAAGGGTCTTCTTCATGATGATTGGGGGATTCAATCGTTCATCATATTGTTGCTAAGTTAGCTTGTTTGTGATCGCTAGCCTAAATAGTGAATCTTTGTCACTATTTGTCTAAAAATCGAATGTTCCTAATGGAGTAGCTCCTCCAATCAAGTTTTTGTAGATTACATAAGACGTATGCGAACACCATATGAGTCAGTTCTGATAAAGATTTACATGTCCTCCTCGGAGGTCGGTATTCGAGAACACCATCTTCCCTCTCCTTACCAACCTGGCTAGTAGAACTAATACACACAGCTCGTATCTGGGGATGTCCGCACATACTATCTATCTTACTCCCACAGAAAAGAACAGCCTGAATACGTCTGATTGCTCCCCATTTCACGGCAAAAAATCGTAATATTTTCAGGTGCTATGTTACGTCATCATTTGCTGTTGTAGCTACTTATAAAACAAAATTCCGTCCGGCCATCTAGCCGATGACCTTAACTGTACTTATTGTTGGTTGCATTTCTTGACACAGCTTCATGGAATTTGGTCATCCTTGACCGGTGAACGTATGCACTTCAGTTGCCAGTAAACCAGCATAGTTTAATACACTATATTCATGTGTGCCCATACCCATGCTTCTTGTTTTCCTATTACTTCTCCAGTTTTCTTAATTACTGCAAAATTATTCTATGGGTATTGAGTGGAAAATATTATTCGGATTATTTTAAATATTTTTCTGCCGAATAAATTTACATACTGCCGGAAGTACGGAACTCACTTGATATTGGTCACGTCAGTACAGTTATGATCAGTATATGTTATATGATTCCGATAGTTGAATTTCACAACCCTACCGTAAGAGAAAAGACCTCTTCATATGAGCAGTGGGTTGCAGTTATTTGTTGAAAAAATGTATACACTAAACGTTATTCTACATTATGTTAGTAATGTTTTCCACCTGGTTCTAGCAAACGGTTGTTGTTGTGTAAGGCTTGAACAACAAAATTACTGCCATCGGTAACAATGACTTACATCTTATGGAGGTTGACTCCATTCATATCAAAATGTTTACCGTAGGATACTATCTCTCATCGATTGAACGATCTGCCACCGTAAATATTGTTGAAATTCTACACAGGGTACAAACGGCAATATCAAATAACAGGACACTCACTCAGAGCTGACTTACCCGGGGTTGGGACGCATTCATTTGTATCAGCTATATGCGCTGGATCTAGATATTGGTCACGTGCACCGTTTGATTGCCAGAACCAGTCAATGGTATCTTCCGAACTGACTTCACTGTCTTCACTACTGTTCGTGTGATTATTTTGAACGGTGCGTAACTTGCGGGGTAAGAAAGCGTCATCATCTATATAGGGTACGTCGTACGTTCCTTCTGGCAAGCCAATGCTCATACTACGAACACTCAGTCCACGGTCAACTTTCGAAGGTGTAACTGAGTCTGGATATAAGTGATCATCATTTGGGGCTGGTTTCGGCTGAAGTTTTGGGCGCCTGCGATATTCGCTGCGACCTAATGTTGCTGATCTCTTTTTGGGATCTAAATAATGATCCATCCAACTGGCCATAATATGCGGCTCAAGAGTTTTGCTGCGCTGTTTAACATCTGAAAGTGGCCTTCGTTGGATATCTTGTGGAATCCCACGCTGAACCGGTTCAATTGGTCCATTGGATTTCTGCGCGTAACCTGTCAGGCAACTGGTTCTCATCCCCAGGATACTGATAGATGTTCATTATGTTAGCCTCATTATTTTGTACGTCTTTCGGAAAAGGTGCTTCTTCTTTGCGAACCTGACTGAATACCACATTTTCCGCGGCAATAAGTGACGGTTCTTTTTTTCGTTTTTTCCTTTTTTATTATTTTTATTTTTATTTTATTTTCATTTTTTTCCCTTTTTTTTTTTTTTTTTCCTGTTATTTTTTTTTTTTTTTTTTTTTTTTTTTTTTTTTTTTTTTTTTTTTTTTTTTTTTTTTTTTTTTTTTTTTTTTTTTTTTTTTTTTTTTTTTTTCCTCCCTCACCTCCTTTTTTTTTTTTTTATCTTTTTCAATTTTTTTTTTTTTTTTTTTCCTTTTTTTTTTTATTCTCATCCATCTCCCCTTTTTTTTTTTTTTTTTTTTTTATTTTTTTTTTTTATTTTTTCTACTTTATTTTTTTTCACTTTTTTTTTCTTTTTCCCCCCCACAACTTTTTTTCCATCCATTTTTTTTTCCCAAATTTTTTGTTTTTTTTTTTTTTTTTTTTTTTTTTTTTTTTTTTTTTTTTTTTTTTTTTTTTTTTTTTTTTTTTTTTTTTTTTTTTTTTTTTTTTTTTTTTTTTTTTTTTTTTTTTTTTTTTTTTTTTTTTTTTTTTTTTTTTTTTTTTTTTTTTTTTTTTTTTTTTTTTTTTTCATTTTTTTTTTTTTCCCGTTTTTACATTCCGTGCTTGAAAGTTCCGCAACTTTAGAGTTCTCTTCCGAAATTTGATGGCACAATTCCGGCTGCACTGATTCGTGAACTATATGTTGCTCGGCTTGATGTAAGTGTTCATTATTAACATCTTGAGTTGGGACAACTTCAGAGGTTTGTCTGTTCCCGCTTAAAGTTACATCTGATAGTTCTGTTGGTGACGTTTCAAGGAAAATTTCCCTATTCCCGTGCTCTGTTGCAGGAAAGTCAGGTAATTCTGCAGAATCCCTCAGTTCAGGTAAGCTAGTCTCACAAGCCGCAAACACATCTGGTGGACTAGAACTAATCATATGAGTTGGTATTGGAGATGTTTCAAGCTCAACAGCTATGCATTCATTTGATTGACCAACTGATTCTTGTACAGATTCCAAGTTCACAGTTTCAGTTTCTTTCTTTGCATAAACGAAACCGTTTCCTTTCTCATCAGTTTTAAAGGACTCAGGGTTTATTTCGTGCACTGAGGCAGTTTGCATTTCAGCTTCTGTGCCTTGATGCACTTCAGTTATAAGGTTTTCATCCGAAGGTTCAAAGTCCGAGATAAAAACCTCTGAAGTTTTAACACCACTAGATATTTCGGCTTGTTCAGTTGGCTGTGACAGTTCAGTAGGTGCGTCAAGATCATCTAGGGAACCCATTGTTTCAGTATCCGGCTGAGTTTCATCCGGTGGACGCGGCAACCTCGCTTTCGAACAAAACCTTTTGTTTGCCTCCGTCAGTAATTGTAATTTCTTCAGAAAACGGTTCCACATGTATATTGGAAGTGAGTTCTGAAAGAACATTTGTACGTTGATCAGGCAGTTCAACAGGGCTATCCGGATTTGCTTCTTGCTGTTCAGAGTTAACAAAGGCCAAGTCACTATCTTTTTCTGCAGTAGGTTTGCTAACGTCTGTTTTAAATTCCAAGTTTTCATTTTGCAGTGACCGTGAATCCTCAGGTAAGCTTTCGTTTGCAGACAAAATTTCATCCTCACCGTAAGTTTTGGTCTGAGGTAGTGGTTTGCCAAAAGTCTCGTTTTCACATTCAATTTCTACTTGGTCGAGAAACACGGTAGCTTGCTTTTCTTCCGAATGATCTGCAGTAGCGTTATTATCTGTTACTAGACTTTCAATAACTTCCTCACTTGTGTTCGCAGGCTGTTGAGAGATGGCTTCTGTTGAAATTTCATTTAACGTATCAGACTTCTGGTGTTCGTCGACTGTGTCCCCTGACTGATGCTGAACAACTGAATCCATTGTTTCGCTTCCAGATCCCTTTTCTACTCCAATTGCTAATAGGCCCTCGGGAGTGAGTGTTTCGTCTTTGTCACTCCCACCGTCATGGACTTCGAACTCTGAGTCGATTTGTTCGCGATGTGTAGAACTCCCATTCGTACTCAAATGTGGTTGTTCAGGTGTAGTTTGTATTGTTTCCCCTTCTACTCTTCGAGGACAATTTGGGTCCTCTGAATCGCAAACGTCCGAGGCATTTGCACTTACCTCGCTATCCACGTTAGGTGTTGCTGTTAAGGTGTTCTCCATATTCGTTCCCGACTCCTCGATTTCAGGTATTGGTTGATGTTCTGGGTGAATGTTCGAATCTGTACGTTCGCCACTGTATGACATACTAAACAGTAGTCTCTGCCTCTACCGAGTTGCTGGTAACTTTCCACTTCTTTGCTGCTTGATTAAATGCGATCAAAACAATATCATTTGAAACATTTCGTAATGGATTTCTGTTGGACTTTGTGGCTATTCCAAACGGCTTAGTCGATTTGTCAATTTTAAGTGAATGACGGATGTCTAATTAGGTGACACGAACACATCTGTACGAAATTGTGAAACGATGTGGTAGGAGCTTCACAATTTCTAATTGATCCGGGACAGTAATGCCACATGTACAACAATTGTTAACGAGTTAATTCGTCTCCTGTATGTCACACCATTGGGTGGCTCGACGTACCATATCATGGAGGCGGTAATGACCTTGAAGTAGTCATTAACCAATGAAAAGGAAGTACTGATTACTGATTGAATGCAGTATAGTATAACACGTGAACATATATGACGTTTCTGCATTTTTGCTGCACAACTGGGATTGGAGGGATAATCAGATGGTTCCTTTGTGTTAAGGCCTTCATATTTGTACGTCTTTCGGAAAAGGTGCCTCTTCTTTGCGAACCTTTACTGAATACCAACATCTTTCCGCGGGCCATAAAGTGACGGTTTTTTTTTTCGTTTTTTCCTTTTTTATTATTTTTATTTTTATTTTATTTTCATTTTTTTCCCTTTTTTTTTTTTTTTTTCCTGTTATTTTTTTTTTTTTTTTTTTTTTTTTTTTTTTTTTTTTTTTTTTTTTTTTTTTTTTTTTTTTTTTTTTTTTTTTTTTTTTTTTTTTTTTTTTTCCTCCCTCACCTCCTTTTTTTTTTTTTTATCTTTTTCAATTTTTTTTTTTTTTTTTTTCCTTTTTTTTTTTATTCTCATCCATCTCCCCTTTTTTTTTTTTTTTTTTTTTTATTTTTTTTTTTTATTTTTTCTACTTTATTTTTTTTCACTTTTTTTTTCTTTTTCCCCCCCACAACTTTTTTTCCATCCATTTTTTTTTCCCAAATTTTTTGTTTTTTTTTTTTTTTTTTTTTTTTTTTTTTTTTTTTTTTTTTTTTTTTTTTTTTTTTTTTTTTTTTTTTTTTTTTTTTTTTTTTTTTTTTTTTTTTTTTTTTTTTTTTTTTTTTTTTTTTTTTTTTTTTTTTTTTTTTTTTTTTTTTTTTTTTTTTTTTTTTTTTCATTTTTTTTTTTTTCCCGTTTTTACATTCCGTGCTTGAAAGTTCCGCAACTTTAGAGTTCTCTTCCGAAATTTGATGGCACAATTCCGGCTGCACTGATTCGTGAACTATATGTTGCTCGGCTTGATGTAAGTGTTCATTATTAACATCTTGAGTTGGGACAACTTCAGAGGTTTGTCTGTTCCCGCTTAAAGTTACATCTGATAGTTCTGTTGGTGACGTTTCAAGGAAAATTTCCCTATTCCCGTGCTCTGTTGCAGGAAAGTCAGGTAATTCTGCAGAATCCCTCAGTTCAGGTAAGCTAGTCTCACAAGCCGCAAACACATCTGGTGGACTAGAACTAATCATATGAGTTGGTATTGGAGATGTTTCAAGCTCAACAGCTATGCATTCATTTGATTGACCAACTGATTCTTGTACAGATTCCAAGTTCACAGTTTCAGTTTCTTTCTTTGCATAAACGAAACCGTTTCCTTTCTCATCAGTTTTAAAGGACTCAGGGTTTATTTCGTGCACTGAGGCAGTTTGCATTTCAGCTTCTGTGCCTTGATGCACTTCAGTTATAAGGTTTTCATCCGAAGGTTCAAAGTCCGAGATAAAAACCTCTGAAGTTTTAACACCACTAGATATTTCGGCTTGTTCAGTTGGCTGTGACAGTTCAGTAGGTGCGTCAAGATCATCTAGGGAACCCATTGTTTCAGTATCCGGCTGAGTTTCATCCGGTGGACGCGGCAACCTCGCTTTCGAACAAAACCTTTTGTTTGCCTCCGTCAGTAATTGTAATTTCTTCAGAAAACGGTTCCACATGTATATTGGAAGTGAGTTCTGAAAGAACATTTGTACGTTGATCAGGCAGTTCAACAGGGCTATCCGGATTTGCTTCTTGCTGTTCAGAGTTAACAAAGGCCAAGTCACTATCTTTTTCTGCAGTAGGTTTGCTAACGTCTGTTTTAAATTCCAAGTTTTCATTTTGCAGTGACCGTGAATCCTCAGGTAAGCTTTCGTTTGCAGACAAAATTTCATCCTCACCGTAAGTTTTGGTCTGAGGTAGTGGTTTGCCAAAAGTTTCGTTTTCACATTCAATTTCTACTTGGTCGAGAAACACGGTAAAGATTTACATGTCCTCCTCGGAGGTCGGTATTCGAGAACACCATCTTCCCTCTCCTTACCAACCTGGCTAGTAGAACTAATACACACAGCTCGTATCTGGGGATGTCCGCACATACTATCTATCTTACTCCCACAGAAAAGAACAGCCTGAATACGTCTGATTGCTCCCCATTTCACGGCAAAAAATCGTAATATTTTCAGGTGCTATGTTACGTCATCATTTGCTGTTGTAGCTACTTATAAAACAAAATTCCGTCCGGCCATCTAGCCGATGACCTTAACTGTACTTATTGTTGGTTGCATTTCTTGACACAGCTTCATGGAATTTGGTCATCCTTGACCGGTGAACGTGTGCACTTCAGTTGCCAGTAAACCAGCATAGTTTAATACACTATATTCATGTGTGCCCATACCCATGCTTCTTGTTTTCCTATTACTTCTCCAGTTTTCTTAATTACTGCAAAATTATTCTATGGGTATTGAGTGGAAAATATTATTCGGATTATTTTAAATATTTTTCTGCCGAATAAATTTACATACTGCCGGAAGTACGGAACTCACTTGATATTGGTCACGTCAGTACAGTTATGATCAGTATATGTTATATGATTCCGATAGTTGAATTTCACAACCCTACCGTAAGAGAAAAGACCTCTTCATATGAGCAGTGGGTTGCAGTTATTTGTTGAAAAAATGTATACACTAAACGTTATTCTACATTATGTTAGTAATGTTTTCCACCTGGTTCTAGCAAACGGTTGTTGTTGTGTAAGGCTTGAACAACAAAATTACTGCCATCGGTAACAATGACTTACATCTTATGGAGGTTGACTCCATTCATATCAAAATGTTTACCGTAGGATACTATCTCTCATCGATTGAACGATCTGCCACCGTAAATATTGTTGAAATTCTACACAGGGTACAAACGGCAATATCAAATAACAGGACACTCACTCAGAGCTGACTTACCCGGGGTTGGGACGCATTCATTTGTATCAGCTATATGCGCTGGATCTAGATATTGGTCACGTGCACCGTTTGATTGCCAGAACCAGTCAATGGTATCTTCCGAACTGACTTCACTGTCTTCACTACTGTTCGTGTGATTATTTTGAACGGTGCGTAACTTGCGGGGTAAGAAAGCGTCATCATCTATATAGGGTACGTCGTACGTTCCTTCTGGCAAGCCAATGCTCATACTACGAACACTCAGTCCACGGTCAACTTTCGAAGGTGTAACTGAGTCTGGATATAAGTGATCATCATTTGGGGCTGGTTTCGGCTGAAGTTTTGGGCGCCTGCGATATTCGCTGCGACCTAATGTTGCTGATCTCTTTTTGGGATCTAAATAATGATCCATCCAACTGGCCATAATATGCGGCTCAAGAGTTTTGCTGCGCTGTTTAACATCTGAAAGTGGCCTTCGTTGGATATCTTGTGGAATCCCACGCTGAACCGGTTCAATTGGTCCATTGGATTTCTGCGCGTAACCGTCAGGCAACTGGTTCTCATCCCCAGGATACTGATAGACAGATGGTTCCTTTGTGTTAAGGCCTTCATATTTGTACGTCTTTCGGAAAAGGTGCCTCTTCTTTGCGAACCTTTACTGAATACCAACATCTTTCCGCGGGCCATAAAGTGACGGTTTTTTTTTTCGTTTTTTCCTTTTTTATTATTTTTATTTTTATTTTATTTTCATTTTTTTCCCTTTTTTTTTTTTTTTTTCCTGTTATTTTTTTTTTTTTTTTTTTTTTTTTTTTTTTTTTTTTTTTTTTTTTTTTTTTTTTTTTTTTTTTTTTTTTTTTTTTTTTTTTTTTTTTTTTTCCTCCCTCACCTCCTTTTTTTTTTTTTTATCTTTTTCAATTTTTTTTTTTTTTTTTTTCCTTTTTTTTTTTATTCTCATCCATCTCCCCTTTTTTTTTTTTTTTTTTTTTTATTTTTTTTTTTTATTTTTTCTACTTTATTTTTTTTCACTTTTTTTTTCTTTTTCCCCCCCACAACTTTTTTTCCATCCATTTTTTTTTCCCAAATTTTTTGTTTTTTTTTTTTTTTTTTTTTTTTTTTTTTTTTTTTTTTTTTTTTTTTTTTTTTTTTTTTTTTTTTTTTTTTTTTTTTTTTTTTTTTTTTTTTTTTTTTTTTTTTTTTTTTTTTTTTTTTTTTTTTTTTTTTTTTTTTTTTTTTTTTTTTTTTTTTTTTTTTTTTCATTTTTTTTTTTTTCCCGTTTTTACATTCCGTGCTTGAAAGTTCCGCAACTTTAGAGTTCTCTTCCGAAATTTGATGGCACAATTCCGGCTGCACTGATTCGTGAACTATATGTTGCTCGGCTTGATGTAAGTGTTCATTATTAACATCTTGAGTTGGGACAACTTCAGAGGTTTGTCTGTTCCCGCTTAAAGTTACATCTGATAGTTCTGTTGGTGACGTTTCAAGGAAAATTTCCCTATTCCCGTGCTCTGTTGCAGGAAAGTCAGGTAATTCTGCAGAATCCCTCAGTTCAGGTAAGCTAGTCTCACAAGCCGCAAACACATCTGGTGGACTAGAACTAATCATATGAGTTGGTATTGGAGATGTTTCAAGCTCAACAGCTATGCATTCATTTGATTGACCAACTGATTCTTGTACAGATTCCAAGTTCACAGTTTCAGTTTCTTTCTTTGCATAAACGAAACCGTTTCCTTTCTCATCAGTTTTAAAGGACTCAGGGTTTATTTCGTGCACTGAGGCAGTTTGCATTTCAGCTTCTGTGCCTTGATGCACTTCAGTTATAAGGTTTTCATCCGAAGGTTCAAAGTCCGAGATAAAAACCTCTGAAGTTTTAACACCACTAGATATTTCGGCTTGTTCAGTTGGCTGTGACAGTTCAGTAGGTGCGTCAAGATCATCTAGGGAACCCATTGTTTCAGTATCCGGCTGAGTTTCATCCGGTGGACGCGGCAACCTCGCTTTCGAACAAAACCTTTTGTTTGCCTCCGTCAGTAATTGTAATTTCTTCAGAAAACGGTTCCACATGTATATTGGAAGTGAGTTCTGAAAGAACATTTGTACGTTGATCAGGCAGTTCAACAGGGCTATCCGGATTTGCTTCTTGCTGTTCAGAGTTAACAAAGGCCAAGTCACTATCTTTTTCTGCAGTAGGTTTGCTAACGTCTGTTTTAAATTCCAAGTTTTCATTTTGCAGTGACCGTGAATCCTCAGGTAAGCTTTCGTTTGCAGACAAAATTTCATCCTCACCGTAAGTTTTGGTCTGAGGTAGTGGTTTGCCAAAAGTCTCGTTTTCACATTCAATTTCTACTTGGTCGAGAAACACGGTAGCTTGCTTTTCTTCCGAATGATCTGCAGTAGCGTTATTATCTGTTACTAGACTTTCAATAACTTCCTCACTTGTGTTCGCAGGCTGTTGAGAGATGGCTTCTGTTGAAATTTCATTTAACGTATCAGACTTCTGGTGTTCGTCGACTGTGTCCCCTGACTGATGCTGAACAACTGAATCCATTGTTTCGCTTCCAGATCCCTTTTCTACTCCAATTGCTAATAGGCCCTCGGGAGTGAGTGTTTCGTCTTTGTCACTCCCACCGTCATGGACTTCGAACTCTGAGTCGATTTGTTCGCGATGTGTAGAACTCCCATTCGTACTCAAATGTGGTTGTTCAGGTGTAGTTTGTATTGTTTCCCCTTCTACTCTTCGAGGACAATTTGGGTCCTCTGAATCGCAAACGTCCGAGGCATTTGCACTTACCTCGCTATCCACGTTAGGTGTTGCTGTTAAGGTGTTCTCCATATTCGTTCCCGACTCCTCGATTTCAGGTATTGGTTGATGTTCTGGGTGAATGTTCGAATCTGTACGTTCGCCACTGTATGACATACTAAACAGTAGTCTCTGCCTCTACCGAGTTGCTGGTAACTTTCCACTTCTTTGCTGCTTGATTAAATGCGATCAAAACAATATCATTTGAAACATTTCGTAATGGATTTCTGTTGGACTTTGTGGCTATTCCAAACGGCTTAGTCGATTTGTCAATTTTAAGTGAATGACGGATGTCTAATTAGGTGACACGAACACATCTGTACGAAATTGTGAAACGATGTGGTAGGAGCTTCACAATTTCTAATTGATCCGGGACAGTAATGCCACATGTACAACAATTGTTAACGAGTTAATTCGTCTCCTGTATGTCACACCATTGGGTGGCTCGACGTACCATATCATGGAGGCGGTAATGACCTTGAAGTAGTCATTAACCAATGAAAAGGAAGTACTGATTACTGATTGAATGCAGTATAGTATAACACGTGAACATATATGACGTTTCTGCATTTTTGCTGCACAACTGGGATTGGAGGGATAATCTTCCAGCTTCGACTTTTCGGATTGAAGCAAATATCGACTGACAGACTATAACTCTAATTACTCACTAGTTAACTCTGTGATAACATTTTGTCTATAAATGACGAACCTCAAGTTTGGATGTTTTTGACAACGAGTTTGCACGATACTGGACAGTGGGAATTATTATGACTGCAGGACAAACTGCGGTTAAAATGGAATACGTCGGAGGTCAAAGAATGTAATTGTCAGTTAACTTATTCCTGCCTAAAAAGACCTCCAGGCAGTCACGAAAAACAGTACAACAACAAAACCATTCACAGTTTTTAATTATCAAACCAAATCTATACATTTTTAGTAGGTAACTTTCGAAATCAGTATTTAAACGGGTGCAATAATCAGCTCATCTGCAAACAGCTGTCAAACAAGGGAAAATTCAAAACTCCAACTGAACGCGTGTGAAACCACTAATTTTGAGCTTCGGTTACGTGTAACTTCTGACACAAAACCTCACTCAGATGATGCGAAATAGTTATGGATCTGGATATTCTAATGAAATCTGGTTGTGACTTACAAAACAAACCTGATAGAATTAGGCTATGAGTCAAATGCGTGATGAACGTCAACACTACACATTGTTTCGTACAGTGTAAAACGTACGTGTAAAACATGACATTTCATTGTTGTGAAGTTTTACGCTTGTCCCCTGACTCATAGCCTAATTCTATCAGGTTTGTTTTGTAAGTCACAACCAGATTTCATTAGAATATCCAGATCCATAACTATTTCGCATCATCTGAGTGAGGTTTCGTGTCAGAAGTTACACGTATAACCGAAGCTCAAAATTAGTGGTTTCACACGCGTTCAGTTGGAGTTTTGAAT
>LOND01001859.1:45482-66424 GCA_014220965.1 Paragonimus kellicotti | reverse complement strand
TATATATATATATATATATATATATATATATATATATAGCTTTTATGGTTTTGACAATCCGAAACTCTTTTTACACCATTTACGCCACTTATGTATGCATACTTGTCGTCTTCCATGAGGTTGCCTGCTGGTTGTTTATTCAAGAAATGACCGTACGCTCAAGCTCGAATCGACATTACTGTGGTCTGTTCTGTCCCTGTCAAAATTCATCGGATAGAAGGATAGCCGAACCAAATTAGAACTCAGAACATTCGTGTAAAGAGCTGAAATCATTTCCTACTAGATCACCAGTTCCATGAGCATCGACTGGGATGGCGCGAATGACAGAACACAGCTGATTAGATAGCACCCTACTAGTTGAAGGGGCCGGTTTACAGTGATTATTCTTGGGGTCAGGTTGACACTACCGTCAGGTATGGCGGGTTACAGTCATTCATACAGATCAGAATAAAGATCAAAAAACGAGTATAGCCTATAGGATAGACTCAAGCGAAAACACTGTCCTACGTCGGTTTCGAGACTGCTGACAGACAGGTTGAGTTTGGCCAGATGGCGATTGACAAAATCCAAAAGAGTCTGTTGGAAGGCAGCCAGTTTCTCCGGTACAGCACAATCCACCAATGCACTGATGGCATCGTGATCCGTCTTCGTATCTGAAAAAGATGAATTTATACCAGGTGAGTGAATGTCAGCCATCCTTCAACGAATTATTTTTGTTTCCAGCGTGTTTTTCTTATAATTTCGAGTTTAAATTCAATTTGGTATCAAACTCGTGAGCACACCAAAAGAATATGACCACAGGGGTTAGCAATATTTGCTATGGGGGAACCTAGCAACCTCTTACGTTTCAGATGAAAGCTATAAAACATGAACTAACAAGTGAACAGACGCCCTCTAAGGATTGTGACTGTCGAGTAACAAAAACGTGTCGGAAAACTTTTGCTCCTACATCTTACGCGATAGATTAGGTCACACATGATAGCCGGATACTGTCGGGTTACTCAAACATGAACAGGATTGGCCGTGGTAGAACGGCTCGAGTCTGCGACCGTGTGGTTGATAGTCAATTTCATTATTACAGAGGTATATCGAGCTCATGTAACAGTTAGGCACATTTGGTTGTTTGTATCCCTTGAGATGAAAGTTATAGCATGCTGTATTTCTGACTATAACCTAGTACAGAGAATAATTAGGTTGCACTGAGTCAACCCATCTTTGGAAGTCAGGACCAACTTAAGTCAAATCATATTGATGCTGACGATGTACGAGATGGGAGACAACCAATCGTGGCTGACTGACATTGCGGATGGAAGGGAATCAGTCTGATAAAACTAATTAAAAGGGTTCGTTATTCGGTAGCGCTGCTTTTCTGCTGTGTGAACAAGGTTCACGAACAGTTAAAAGTGTAAAATAACAAGCCTCATTGATTAGAAGTACGACCGATGAATAAACAATGAGTTATCGTGTGGCTGAGAGTCTGATTATCAACCGAACAGATGAAAACTTACTTCAGTGGGGATCCAAAATGAACGGAAATTACTCACAGATTTAATCTATTATTCAACAAAACGCAGTTACCTTGCTCTTCGTCTGTGTCGGTGATCAGTTCTACTTGGCGACGATGTTGCAGCATCCCATTAATCTTGCGTACAATCAACACCGTCAGCTGCACCCCACGTGGCAGTCGGATCGACGGAGCAAAGCGACGCACCAATGCGACCAGAAGACGCATGATTGCGACCATGTCCTGCTCAAATATGGCCGTGGTAGGCCAGTGTTTGGCAGCCCACAAAGTGGATACATTCAGTGCAGCGTTGATCTCATCTAGAACAAGCTTGAACAGATAGATGAAACAGAATTTATCTCAGACGGCCCGAATAGATCCTTAACGCTCTGAAATTTGTCCCATATAAACATTAAGGCTATTGGCAACACAAGTCTCGATCCAAGAGGCATTACAGTATATGGTTACAGAATATTTCACTAATGAACAACCAGCCCAGTTTTACCATCCGTCGTAGTGTGTTAACAAGTCAAAGCAAAAACTTATTTTATAGTCCAAGTATGGGATTTCAACTAGCAATCTAATAGATGTGCAATAACAACACAAAAAATGGAGTCATCACGAATGACATGAAAATGGAACCGTAAGATTAGGAATTTAATAATGTACCGTCGGACTGCCAAAACGGTTTACACTGGTGAACGCTTGTCAATCAATGGGCTCTAAAGGAACCGGTTCGGGATCAACCAGACTGCTGACTAGGAAAAAGATCACTAAAGAACTGTACGCTTAGTTGCGAGCATACAGGAGTCTGTGTATGAATCATGTTACAGAACTGGACAAGCTTGAGAATAAGAGGAGACTGTTATCCCCAAACATTTTGTCAGCAAATTTCCCGCAAGACTTCAAATGCGGTTCAAGAACAACAAAAATATGTGCGCGTAATGGGGATCTTTCTTTAAAAGTTCAAGGAACACCACAACAGAAGAGCACAACCGAAGGAGGGAGAAACATGCAAACAATAATAAACCTTGATCTGATGTGACGAGGGGGTAGCAAACAGTTTTGAACGAAACACACAAAAACCGAGTCTCCTAGCTTTCTCGAGACAGCCGTCGATTTGGAGGGACAAATGCACGTTGTATAATAAAAGGAATTTGAACAAATACTTGGGAATGAACGCATTATAAATATGTAACTCCGCATGTTGCTCCATGAACTGTTGATGGCATCTAACATTAGGTGAAAGCAAGACATCCGCACGTTTTTAGGTATACGTAGACAGGTTACAATCAATTACCAGTCTGAATCATACGGGTCGTAGTGCAATAGTGCTGAGGTGAAAGTGTCAGAAGGAGACACACTCAAAACAACATCATCGGCAGTGTTTTGTTAGGTCATACACTGTAAGCCGAGAACAGAAACGGCGATAAAATACACCTTTGCGATACACTAGGATTAATTGTCAAGTGAGAGAACACAACGTTGTTGTGTTCTATTAGACCATACACTTTCCATCAAGTGTTGATAGAACGAGGCGGAAAAGATCAGTAATTACCTTCAATGTCAACTGACAAACATACTGAAGAGGATCACTAATGATCAGCCGGATAGTCATTTCAACGATTATAAATTTCTTGAGTACTTTAAACACTACGGGGGTGCAGCATGCTGCTAGAAGAAGCCTTTTTAGGAATTTGAGTTATCCATGCAATCCTACAGCAATCGACAATACTGTGTGAGCGAAGATGTTGCATAACCAGAATAGCTAGAGTACACGAGAAAGTACGTGTGATGAGTAAGGACAACTGGAGTTGGAAGCATCGCTGATTCTTAATATTGAAAGTCGATTCTTTTAGCTTTGATTGCACTAGTAATTGGGAGATAAAAAATTGCCTTGATCTTCGGCAGGTTTGTGAGCATACCTAATCAAAATGTGATGACTCGTCTTGTTGTAAATTAGTGGATACATGTTAAAAAAAAATGAAGCATATTGACAGCGAAAAATCTGAAGATTATCAACAAACCATGTGTAACTCAATCTTTGTTCTGCTTGAGGAAGTTACAATGTTTGGATGTCCGGTTGTTCACTGAGCTCGATCAGCAACCGAATATCCAAACCATCAGCTTGAACTACCAAATCTACCACTATCTCCAACAATCACAAATTACAACGTTTCGCAAATGTTGTTAGGAGACTGACGTCAGAACGATTAGTGCCTGCACAAAAATGCGTAAACCTTGACTATTGTGATTGTGAAAAAATGACGAATCAGTTCAGAGATGTTGGAGATGATCATCGGGAGAGTGATTGTACATGGGTTCAAAAATAAACAAATTATACCACTGTATTAAATCTTACTCTCATGAAGCTCCATAGTTTACGATCACTTCCACAACCACTCAAGGTGATTCATAAGAGACAATAAGGTTGATGTATCAACCGACAACCTACGTTTAATGAGGTGATGAGTAAACCATATCTCGATCGACGAAGCGCGAAAAGGTCACAATCCCGAGTAGTGAGCAAGAAGTCTGGTCGGTTGTTCAAAATTTCCGCCATCCCTGACCGGACGCCGATTAAGGTGAACGAGAGGTGTGATTGGCGATGTACGTATCACAGTGGTCTAACTTCAGAATTGGTAAGGTATACACAAGAGCAATTTGTTGGACTGTGTCGGGTAGTAGAGGTATTATTGTCTACCAATTAGTTCACTTGTGCTGCACATGGATAAGACAGTGAAAGTAGATCAGGAGGCTCAACAGAATTGGAGACAAGCTGCGGTTACAATGTCGTCGCTGAAAAATTCGATACATCAGACTTTATGGTCATTTATGCTGCAAAAGCGGAGTATAGTGAGGGAGAAGGTGAATGTAGTCTTTGGCCCCACAGCTCGACACACGAAACTTGGAGTGATAAAAGATCCTTCGAGCGTTCGTCCCAGAGTAAACAACGGAACACCCTAACCAAAAAGATGGTAGGAGCAGCCAAGCTAGTCATAGGATGTAGTGACCAAACCAGCTATGTTTAGCCTCTACGATTACTGTGCTTTATACACGCGCTTTAGTCTAGTTTCAGTTTGGGACTGAAACATTAGGTGCAGTTCCAGTGATTGCTCCTACAGCAGCGCTTCTTTGGGATGAAACAGATTGGCGGTCGTTTGACACGTACAATAGAAACACCTGACTCAAAAGAGGTACCAATCAGATCATGCTCGCACGAATGGACTCAGCAGTCAATGGGATGCAAAAAGGTTAGATACGGTGAGGGGGGACAGATCTAAGAGCTAGGTTACTAAACAGGAAATGAGCAACAAAGACCACAAATAATGATGGCAATGCTGACGATAATGATGATGACCAGAACTGTTAGCGACCCCCTAACCTAGGTACGTGCGATCAGGTAGACACTGCGATAGGTTCTCCATGCCTTCGATCGTCGACGCAACATAGTCACATTTTCCGGACCTATCCAAAAGGGGGAGTTGGAGGGGGGCTTCGGTACTCAACAGGGAACGGTAAAATCCTGAGAGTGAGTTGAGAAACTTCTTAAATCTCATCCAGACTATGTCCACCGACAGTAGAGGGCAATAGGCCAGCAGACATACTGAACCAACAGGTTTTGTTTGAAAGGACGCTGAAGCCAAGTGTACTGTGCCTATGAAAACATTTGCGCAGTACGCTTTTCACTACACGAAAAAGTCAACGTGACGAGTAGGTAGCTAAGTCTTGATATTTCACAGCAGACTCAATGACAACTCAATGATTTTTTTATTTGCAACTCCAGAGAGGGAAAACAGGTTCAATGCGCTCGACAAAACCTTTCATACGACTGAGTGTGGAATTAAGTCAATACCACGAATGTCGATAAGAGCTGAATAATAATAATCTTTTGTATCTGAACATAAAATGGGTAAACACATGATAACCGAAGGTCGCTCGAAGTCCTGCTTACCTTAAGGCGTTGACGTTGCCCCATTTCAGTTTGTGAGACTTCTGGGTGATTGACCTTGACACCCATTAACTTCTCAATGAGCTTTTGCAGTATTTGTCCGTCGTACAAATCAGCTTCGATATCACGAACCAAAATGCGGTCCTCGACCAGTTCCATATTGATCCATTCAATCAGAATCCGAACGGTTTCTTGGACCAAAGGATGCTCCTGGAACCGGCAGAAAGAAGTTGAATAAACGTACGGGCGACAGGTACTATCGCATGGTAACCGTGAGACAAAAACTCATGTTTGGAACCGATCAGGGGAAATCTTTGACTTATAGCAAACTGTTTTGTTCACTTCAGCTGAGTAATGAATAGTAAGCCAATGGACATAGTATAAGAATACATAACACTTTCAGCAGCAATACGGCCAGTAAATTATCTCCTTACAATGATGTTAGCTAAGGTGCTAAAGAGACGTGTTGTGAGATGGCAACAGTTCGTTAATTTATATCGGTCGCGTACACACCCCCATACATTACATACGGCCAGTACGGACTGCAAAAACAGTAACCTTCACGTACTGAGATGTCCACGTGGTTCCAGCTTTGGATAAAGGCATGTGAACATCACACTGAATGAGCAGCGCATTAAACGGCGGGATTACGTTTGCTGATATGGTATGTTACGCGCCATTAGTTGATACTGACGTATCAATCACAGATAAAAATAGTGAATTTATCCACAAACAACTTTCGTGTGACATGCAGCCACTGTCGGGCTGGCAACCACTAGAGGATATCAATATGGACGTAGAGTCTGGATTTAAGACTGCACAACACGAGAACAAATACACCTTTTGCAATTTCGGATAACTCCAGTCGGTACTAAATGGAACCCTTAGGTGACCGCTGTTTGTGCTGACATAATGAGTCACTTAAAATGGCACTCCGGAAATGCTTGATGTTTGAGGTCCTGGAAAATGTTAGCGACTCAGTTCGTAGGAGGCGCTGGCGTATCGTCGGTAACTTTGCGAAACATGCATTTAAACGCACAGATGGAATGTTTCATCGAACTGAAGTGTATGGATTATAACACCTTAACAAGGGTTGTGACGAAGTGTTTGCTGTAGCTAAACGGGTGTTCAGGGAGTGAACATACTGAATATGAGACAACTCCTATGGCCTCATGGTTGATAAAGTATCTGTTTACAGAAGATGACGTCTGGAAGCTAGAGGGCAGCCAACCGTTCTTTTAAATCACTCAGAGTTTGTGTTCGTTACGGAGTTAACACGCGAGGTAGGAAGAACCGGAGCACCGTGAGTAAAAATGCACGCAGAAGGGGATTAAAAGAATTGTAACTGAGCGCTAGTCGCAGTTGACTGCAACCTTTGCACTCAGATAGACCTTCTAATAACTCTCATAAAGGAGCAAACTTGGAATGATCAATTCAGAAATTCCGGTCCACGTTCTCATTAGACGACGATGTTAACCACACCATTATCGACAACACACTGAGCTCGACCGACCTAACAAACCTAAACGCACGGCTACGAAAGCTTGTAAATAATGTATACGAATATTTCAGATCGGTGGGCTGGGACTGAAAACAACACAGTCAAAAAATGAGGCGAAAAAGCATCTCGTTAAAACAGAGTGGCGTAAACTAATGAATTCTTTTCCCAAAAATCCGGTGAATATAACAGTAAATCCAGTATGGTTACAAAACTCATCACATCATGTATTATACGGATGGAAGTTATTATGGAGTTCAAGCAACGGACGGCTGGCACTTAGTCGTCCATTTACTTAACACGTAACATCATAGCATTTTTATAAAATACCGAATCCGAAGAATATTAAACGACCCAGATCTTCAAATCGATTTTATAAAAACACCGAAACGGAACAAGGAAGCAACACACAAGTCTGGGGATATAGAAGTACCGGTCAGAGGTAACCAAGGGAAGTGAAGATCATATATGAGCATAGACAGAATAGCCAAGAAAATTCGAATGATATACTTTTGAGGTCCGCTTGTAGAATTAAATTAAGCAATGGGGAAACGGCAAAGGCCGTTATTAGCGTATAATCCCCATCCCGCATGGATGAACAAAACAGACTATGTGGTTATAATTACGAGAGCGAAGCTGATTGACTTCTCAAGTGAACGACGATAGCTAACCGCCTGGATTTTTGCGGGCTAATTTTTCACCTAATCGGCGCAATGAAAAGAACTGCTTTTTGCTTAGTTATAATCGTTCAACTAGGAGCTCTGATGTTTCTCCTTCACTTCACATTAACATTCTGGTTAAAGTCCTGTAATTCTAGCTCAGACTATTGCTTTACACCACTACAATCCCCGACGACAGCCTTTAAATTCAACAGGTCAGCACAGTTGATGCAACATATTGAACCACACGTTAGTCAGACATTATCACCTTGTCCACATTTAGTAAAAACAACTGTCGCCAAGCATCTTGATCAAGCAGAATCCCTTCAATGTCACAAAACAAGGCAATTTTATCCACGGCCAAAGCTTTCCCAATAGATAAAAGTTTAAGAGGAGTAAATAAATGAAATGACGTATTTGATAAATAAATGACGTTTCAATAAGTAAGAAACAATGTCCACAGAAAGTCAAACCATTCGATTCCCAGAACGGTTGCAATACACAATAAAATCATGAAGCGAAGATGTCGAAACGAAATACAGGCGAACGAGTCCAGACTGCTAAGCGTATCATTACAGAGGCTTTTGCGAAACTTAACAGACATCTGCAAAAGATTAGAGGATACGGAGACATGGTATCTAAATAACGATCAGATGGTTTTCAATATACCGGGTGTGTAAGCTACTGATAACTCAGTTGGGCAATGAGCAGAATGGCTTCAGCAAGTTGGTTGGTAACTCCAAATAACCCAAAGTGGTCAATGATCAATGCCACCAGTATTGTTCGGATGAGGTGAATTAAACGTTTGACTGATAATTTTTTCCTGAAGAAACCGAGTGCGATGTGTACCTGTTGTACACTATCCAGCGGTGTGAATAATAAAATAAACGATTTACCGAGAATTGAGAACAACGCACGAGTTGAAATTAAGGACGGTTCTTAGAGTCCTGAAGGCTAGAAAAATGAAATGATGGTCAGAAGCGAATACAGCTAACTTAGCATGATTATGTTGAAATATTTCAGCAGTGCATTGGATCGTTGAGATCATGTATTTTTAAACACCGTGTAAATTTTATCCGAGAAAAACAACCTTCATGGACAACTACTGTCTTTTATAGATAGCGTGAAGAATGTATGTGAAAGCCTCATTAGCGATGGTGTTCAGTTCCAAAATCAGAACATGACCCATCATTTACAGAAAAACAGAACAACGTAAACTAGATTGGCTAACCAAGTTACAGGTCAATGTATATACTGATGGATCGCCTCATCACATATGCCAGATAGAAACAACTATGGACAAATGAGCAGGTAAGCAGTCATTTGAACGACTGCTTGACTGCTGTCCACAGGCGGATATTCTGGAGATTTTTAAATATACATATTTACAAGTAATCTTAGGAAATAGACCGCAAACATATTCATATCACCTTGGTATGAGGTTCAATCATAGATCGTTCTTCGCCTTCAGCAAGTAGGAAACCCTCGAGGTTCGGTTCGAATTGCGCCGGATGTAGAGGTTCCTCCATCGCCTGCCGTGCTTCGGCAACCAGTTCATCAGCCTCTTGTTTACGTCTTCGGGAACGGGATAAGGTATTCAACTTAGTGAGAATACCGGACTCATTGAAATTGCCTGTATGATGCCCAGCGCCTGACCCGACGGTGTTCATGCCGCGATGTGCAGGACTAGGACTATGAACTTGAACTGAGTGAGACTGCTTTGGATGTGTAGCAACCGGTGTATAATGAAAGATTTGAAAAAATCGTGGAATGCGTTTGATTAAAAACAGGATGAAGAATTAAGATGGACGTCAGTAAAGAACGCTATGATGTCACACCAAAGTTAGGTGAAGCAGGAAACAAGCCTAACGCCAACTGTGCGCGTGGAACAGTAGTCACAGATCGGGTTAACGAGACAAAATGCAATCTTGTGACGGAAACTCGCAAACAAGTCCAACAACTACACAGAGTTCTGACTAGGTAAGTTATACCACGATGTTTGCGTTGACGAAACATATTAGGATCCCCAGTGAGTCAGCAAATTAGACCAATCATTCCCAATTTCAGCCGCCTCAATAAAAATTCGGCAGCACAAACTGGTAATTTCGAGAGAGAAGACAATCAAAAGATCGGCTCAATGAGCAATAGTCATACGAACGGAATTACAAGTGGAACGATCCGACTGAAAACATTAATGACTCAGCTCGATTAAAACAAGCGTACACGATTTCAACTGTTCTAATAAGATGAGACATCGAGAGTGTCAAAATCCACTGATACACCAACCCTTCAATTCAAAGTATTCAACTGTCCTGATAGTTGCTGGTGCAGCCATCGTGAACAACGTGGTCAGCAACCAGGAAGCACATCAGCAAACGGAAGAACTGAAGCTGGATATAGTGTGGAGTGTGTGGTTGGAACAGGTACGGCGTTAATGTATACAAAATCGACCACTAACAGGCCTAGTGTTCCATTGCTTCACAGCAAAATGTAATCATCATCATCATAAACAGCAATACATCAGTGGTTCACACTGATGCTTAACTGCCACACAACCACGAGAAAAAAAACCCTGCATAGGAAGAGAGAAAAAAAAGATAGGGAGCGGAAGAGACCTGTCTACTAAAAATAACTACGTCTATATTCAAAGTCAACATCAAGGTGCCTACACCTTGCAAACAAACAACCGAGCTGTAAGTGAAAGTAAGGCGTCATCAACAAGACAGCTTCCTTACGGCTTTCACCATCCAGCATCACTTAATTTACATACAGTCCGCCCAATTAACATTCACGTTACCGAACCTGATTAGCCACCATACCACCTAAAGCCTTCAGTCAACGACTCTGTGAGTCGCGAAGTCCACATACCGGGAGAAGAACTCGACCTACAGTGACCAACCCCTTCGTGAACGACTTCATTTGTCTACGCCAGGTCATCATCTGTCCACCTCGCACCTTGCGCCAGTCGGCCGCAGCGTCGGCAAAGTGCTCGGTGTGGCAAACGACTAGCTGGCATCCTTAGTACATGACCTAACCATCTAAGTCTGTGCAAATGTAAGGATTGAACAAAGAACTCGTTTGACAATCACTACCAAACACCCGCTTCCTAACCTCTCCGTTGCCTACTCTCTGGTGACACCCGATAAGCGTGATCGTACGCAGATTTTGATAAGTATTTACTCAGATACTTACATGAATACGGTTCACGTCTACCCTGAGCGTCAGGTTTTGCGGCCGTGAAGCAGCACAGTCTTCACAGTCGTCTTATACACGCGACCCTTGAGTTGTAGAGAGTCCTCTGTCAGTTCACTTGTCGTAGAATGGCGAATACCATTCTAACACTGGAGATACGAAATTCCATTTAATTCGCTATCTCTACGGGTGCTGACGCAACCATCCAAGTACACAACCCGATCAACACCTACATCCAACAATAAACCTACGTAATCAAGTCTAGTTTTTCAACAAGGAGTTTGATAATACAATCTTGAATGTTGGTCTGTAGCATCACACGTTCATGGTAGGTGTGGATTTGTTTTCATTGAAAAAGTGGATGGTACATGACGTTCACAAAAGTGGAAAATAAGTCCTCAGATATCGCTGTAATAGTTAAAACGAGTATAATACTCATGGCTGGATGTTAACAGAAATCCGGTAAATAAACATGCATTTAGTTGCTACGACCCAAATACTACACACATTTGAACGCAGCTTTTGCATTGTGACAGACCTTCCGTCTAGCTCCTTCGAAAAGAAGTACTAGGCTCTACTTTCGATGTGGTTAAGGCTCGTTGTAATTGCCACGCCATGATCAGGATATGAAATCCAGCCTAAATTCACGAGATGGGTATGTTGATTACCACGACGTTCACCTCACATTATGCACGACATAATTATCATCGTATACGATGAGCGGATATCGCTTGCGAACGGTATCCAGGCTTCACAATTGCACAAATGCATTTGTATATTCGGAACAATAATTAGTTGAGAGCAACAGTGCACGAAAAACCACAGATCTAGACGATATACCTACAATTAGAAGAAAACATCGGCTGTGCCTGTAACGTCGTTGCGCACTCTGTTTTAATTAGGGGAGTGAACTCTAGCTGCATAGGGAAAATAGGTCGTTAGGGGAAGACTTACAAAAATCGGTTAATTAATACGGCTCAAACACAGATTGTTACTCACGTTCCGGAAGAACGCAGTTAATAGTCGTTGCTACGAAATGGCCCGAATAGCATGCAATGAGATTGGTCAACCACCAAGTATGATCAGAGGAGCCGCATGCGTAGTGAGAATAAAACGATTTCAACGTAAAAGTCTATTCACATCAGACAAAGCATTGATACACCCGTCAGTATTCCGCGCCAGAGAGCAGGCAAGAGACTGCGCCTATGTACAAGTTCAGAGGACTCGAATAGTAGGTCAAGTAAGCAACTGTTGCACAAAATAACGCCGAACAGCATATCCGAAAAAGACTGAACGAATCAAACGCTGTTTGGTTTCTTGATGCTATGAGGCTGGTTATGTACTTCAATCTTGGCTGAAGGCGCTTCTTTGAGTACGCGATCGACAATTCCGGCGGCTACCGCTTCATCAGCTGTCATGAAGTAGTCCCGATCCATCCATTTTTCAATTTGCTGGAAAACAAAACATGCGAAAAGGGCAGTTAACTTTAGTAAATACATTGACCTCATTAACACCGAAGTAAGGATACTGAGGTGGTGGGAAAAGCTGCCGTCTCGCAGTACAAACTGGGTCGCCTATCTGCTGCATCACAACAGTGAATCGTTCATCAAAGAGACTGGACCTTGACGTGGTGTGACGGCTTGCGCATCTCGATGACCTATTGGGCTAAACTGGACGGTGTGATCACCACATCGATAGAGTCACTCATGCCAGGCAGGCCAATGGGTAGAGGTCTGACAAACCAGTCTCCTGGTCCTCAGTTGGGGTTGGAGAAGCGTTGGATCTTTTTCCGGAAAAAAGTACCATTCTGGTACATGCCACCAACCGCATGCGGTACAGGCTTTGAAGCAAAGGCTTGGTTGAGAAAACCCTATCGTTCTCTGTCTTAGTCTGGCGTCCTGGCAAGTATCTTCAGCCACAACAACATGACATATTCACTAATAAATAAATCCATACTGCATCGGCCGTCTCGCAGTATAAACCGGGTCGCCCTATCTGCTGCATACAGCAGGGTGGATAGGCGAAAACATGCTACTGCTGACCCCTCCCCCACTGTCCTATCAGATTTAGCTCTCGGGCCCCTCCCCACCTCCATTTCTGATAATTACTCTACAGGTCCCACAACAGATGTAGCTAACTGTAGTAACACTGAGCCGGTAAGTTCCGTCTCTTGCCTTTCAGCTTCAGGCCTCCCTCGTCCCTTGCTTAGACCTAGAACGCGAATTAATATAGGTGCATTCAACGTATCGCACGCCTAAACAGATCGCGTCGCAAGCGCTCTAGCCAGACGCTAGGATTCGTTGCACGTGGATGGTTCTGCTTAGTATCTCGGAGACAGGACATCCATTACACGTATCTAACGTATAATACCTGCATTGTACTACCGGATTTGGATTATCACTATCGGCGACTCCCACACGCTGCTTACAGTTCAGGATGGTAGGTTATATTCTCAGCACGAACGGCCGCCAGCCGCTTAGATAGACTGCGATCTTTGTAGCACTCTGCCCGCGCTCGCTTAGCAGTTCTGTTAAAACACAGCCTAGACGCAAGAGTGAGAGTGTGTTCATTCGTGTCTGCTTTATTTGCTCCTACGACGTGTATGAATCAGGCGTTCAAGGACGCATTTTACTCGGATCTTGCCTCTCCTTCGGTCGACACTGCTCTGACAGTAGTCGTTTGCGCCGAGAACATGAATGCCCAGTCTCGGTTCGCCTTGGTGAAGGCCCGAATCTCGCTTAGTGCGTAGAGTTTGAAGGATAGGCGAGTCACATCGCTCGAGATGCGGGTTCGTATGTGTTGCAGCTATATCCGCGCAGCACTATCTACTCCTTAGCATACTGTTTTTAAATGCATCGGCTACGTCATGCATAATAGTATGCGCCCGCCTTCTCCGAATCAGTCCTGGTCTCAGATCACCAACCGAATACATAGTGGATTATATCTACGGAAGAAGCGGTTTCTCCATTCAACGACTGCTCGTTCTTATTGGAGCACGTCTTGATTCAGATCAGCGTTGGACCTATGTCGTTTTGTTCTTACTTTTCTGGCAACGACTTCCGCTGTAGCATGACGGTTAGCTGTTGAGAAACTGAGCCTTTTACCATCGGTTACCAATACATCTTAGAAAGCTGCCTTAGTGGTACTCACTCCGAAGACCCTAGTAGCTGCTGGACTCATATCTCACAAGCCATTCAGAAAGCAGGTAGTGTAGCTTGCGGCACAGGGGGACCTGGGTAGCAAACATTGGATTCAGATGGAAATCCTGGAGTTATTGGAAGCCCAACGGGGTGGTTCCTCTGGTCTAGTTCACCCACAACAAGTCTAGAAGAGATATCCGTAGGAAACTGAAACGTAGTCTAAAGGCTGATCGTGAGGCTTGGTTAGTGGAAAAAGTTGAGGAAATGGAAACCGCATTTGCCTCAGGGAACATCGGTAAACTGTTTAAGCTGATCCGCGCCACCGGTCCCAGGCGACCGTCGATCAGTGAAGCTATCAGCGAGTGACGGTTGTTAAGAGTACTTACTATGTTGTAAATAAGGTACAAGAGGTTGTGAGCGTGGCGGAAACTCTTGAGGTCTCAATTTAGTTGGCCTGCTGCTCCTATTGCGTTGCCACCACAAACTTGTGATGTAGCACCCTGGTCGGTAGATTTGGAACCACCCACTGAGACTGAGGTTCGCAATTGCCTTTCGGCTCTCAATCGTAATAGGGCTACTGCCCAATGACCTCCTTGCCGCACTTTTCAAAGAAGGTGGGCGAGCTTAGGCATTGACTCAGTTGTCTCTCTACTTGTACTGGGACGACGGAGACCATCCCTCCGTGCTGGGGTCACTCGATAATAGTTCCCATATTTAAGAAAGGATCCCGCGGCTCTTGCGAAAACCATAGAGGGATTAGTTTGACCCAGTCATTTCAAGGGTTCTAGCATCAATTATACTTCGTCGACTCACTCCAGTTCGGGAAGTAAACATTAGGGAAGAACAGGCTGGGTTTCGCCCTGGGCGGGGTTGTATAGATCACATTTTCACCCTTCGCCAAATTCTGGAGCAGCGTCATTGTACCGCCGGCCAACAATCATATTCCCTCTGACTTAAAGGTCCTGCGTTGATCGTGGACCGATCTTACACTTTTGAGTCGCGCTGTAACTACATGACTGTACCGGACTAAACGTAGGTGAACCTACTCGTCGCGCTTAGTTCCCATACTTCAAGCTCAGGTTTAGGTTTAAGGTGTGAACTGTTACAGTTCGCCCACCTGAGCGGCGTACGTCAAGGCTGTCCCCTTTCGCCATTTTTGTTCAATTTCGTCATAGACGAAATAATGGAGGACTGTCTCCGGCACTCAAATGATGCCGGCGTGGACCTCCTACCTGGTGAAAGACTGACTGATCTTGATTATGCTGACGATAAGGTATTGCTGTTCGACAATTTTCAAACGGCACAAACAACACTGGACGCTATTTCGCGTTCTGCTAAGTACTTCGGAATGCGCTTTGCAAGCCTCAAAATGCAAAGTGCTTCTGCAAGATTGCTGTAGTCACGTAGATTTAACGTTAGATAATGATCGAGTCATGGTGATGTCGTTACCTCGACGCGCTTTGTGTATTGAGTAGCTGATCTGCAAGCCATCGAAGATGTGCGTCGGAGGTTGCTCAGGAATGAAATAGCAAGCGAGTAGTTCCAAGGCTAGGCGTGGTGTTCCGCTTATTAAGGAGACAAACATAATTGGACAGAGGGGTCATTTCACACTTGAAGTCTAAATGGTCTCTACAAGCAACGTATAGAAGTATGAGCACAACGGACAGTGAGGCCGTAGTCCTTTACTCACCTTACGCAGCGCAAACGTGGCACACTCAGGTGGAGACGTGAACGTCCTCAGTAATTTGACACCGATGTCGGTTTCAAATCGCTCATTATCGGGTCGCACCATGCGAGTAAGCAACGAGAGGCAAGTTAGGAAAAGCGGCAGTGTTTGGCGTCTCCGATTTGTCAAACGTGAGTTCTCCTTGTTCACACACAAGATTCGCAACATTATATTCGACAAGACTTAGCCATGCCTGTTGTGTCTACTTTACTAGATGATGCCAGCTAAGTTCACGTCACCGGAGTCACTGTTCTGCGGACGCTCGCGGCATTGAGGAGCATGGAGCGCAAAGGTTCAGGTGGACAGGATGTGGACCTGGGGGTAAGACAAATGGAAATTCTGTTAACGAAGGGATTGCCACTGGTTGAGGCTCGGGTTCGTCTCCCGAGCTTGGCGCCACTCGACGACTCACACAGGTCGGTGGACTTGGACTTATTAGGTGAGATGGCGGCTAATCGAGCTCAGTGGCGTGAATGCTGTCGTTGTTTGGCCGAGTTGTCTGTGAAGTGAGTGCACTTTATGATGCGGGGCAGTGAAAGCCGTAAGGAAGCTGTCTCGCTGATGACGTCTTACTTCTCCACTAGTCGCGTTTAGTATTTTTTGCAAGTGTAGAGCGCTTGATGTTGTATGTTTGAATATAGACGTAGCTATTTTTTAGTAGTTAGGTCCACTCTCCCTCCCCTCCTCTATTTTCTTCTTTCTTCCTATATAAGTCTTTTTTCTTCTTTTCTTGTGTTTCGTGGTGTGTGGTAGTCAAGCATCCATCAAAATGTGTGAACACCTGATTGGTATTGCTGTCTCTGATGATGATGATGATGATGACAGGGTGAATAGACGGAAAAATCCTACTGCGGTCGCCTTGGTGAAGCCGAATCTCGTTTAGGTGGCCGGCTGAGGATAGTATCATCATTACAGACAGCAGTATAGCAGTGATTTACACTGTATGCTTGACTAGCCACACAACACGAAGAACAAAGGGAAACAACTTATATAGAAGAAAGAAAAACAGAGGAGGGAGGAAGAAGTGGAGCCTAATTACTAAAAAAATCAATCGCTTCTATATACGACATACAACAATCAAGGCGCCTACACACTTGCAACAAACAAACATAGCGTAAGTGGATTAAGTAAGGCGCTCAGCAGCAAGACAGCTTTCCTTACGCTATTCTACTGCCCCCGCGTCATTAAGTGCACTCACTTCACAGACAACTCGGCCAAACAACGACAACATTCACGCCACTGAGCTCGATTAGCCGCCATCTCACCTAACGTCTCAAGCCACCGACTCTGTGAGTCGCGAGGGCCCCAGCCCGGGAGACGAACCCGACCTACAGTGACCAACCCCTTCGTGAACGATTTCATTTGTCTACGCCAGGTCATCATCTGTCCACCTCGCACCTTGCGCCAGTCGGCCGCAGCGTCGGCAAACAGTGCTCGGTGTGGCAAACGACTAGCTGGCATCCTTAGTACATGACCTAACCATCTAAGTCTGTGCAAATGTAGCGACTGAACAAAAGAACTTGCCGTGTATAGTGATCAATTCCAACTAACAAGGGTTATGTTTTCGACATCTAGGGCGACGGAAGAACGCTAGTCTAATGACATACAAACTGCCGGATGACTCTGAGACCCGCGTTAACCTTGATGTACCGTGGGCTGAACGACGGGCGAAAGCTCGTTAGCAAGGAATCTGGGTACAATGATCGGTCTTGCAATGCTTTCATTAAGAGTGACTCCGACTTATTCAACGACGATCCGGAACAAGATAGTAGCCGGTGGCGACTGCCGTCACCTGCATTTGAGCCAACTAACGTCCATGTGTAACGTATTCACCACATCCTGCTCAGCAAGTTCGGGCCGGGTGAAACTGGTCCGCGAATCCTGAAAATTACCGTCACTTCATAAGAGATAACCATCGACGTCACCTTATCCATGGCGGAATTTCGCTTCACTTCGATCGCTCCAGAGAAAGAAAGGAGTTATTAGGAACTAATCCCCTCACGCGTACTAGTGTTTTGTGGTGACTACGGGAATTGAGTGACGTCAAAATACCTACTGCAACTGGTCCTACGAAGTCGGCGATTGATACGATTGCTGTATTGTGAATGAACCTCACTTATTTCCAGGGTGATACTCGTTTACCATTAACTCTGTTGAAAGCAAGTAAAGTAATGCGCTTAGCTGAATCAATAAATTGACCGTGTTCCGTGAGCTTTGTTATTCTGCAAAGCCCACGATTGCTGCTATACCGAAACCACGGCTCAGCACTTCCTACATAGACTCCTGGCCTGCCATAAAGAATATGAGTATTCTCCACACCGACAGGACTGACGATAGAAGATGGGGTCAATCTTATATGTCCACGCTTTTCCCAAAGCCTTCATTCATAACAGTTTATTACTGCCTGCGATTCCAGAGGCCGTTTGGTGCACCATTAGCCTAATTACTTCTGACCGATGATACAGTGGATGAAACCTTAGTATCTAGGTTAGAAGCTATCGTCATCTTATGCTTTTCCAGCAATCTTTTAATAACTTCAACTTACCAGAAATTGGTTCTCCGACTTCATCATACGCAGGCTCAGAGAATATTATGCCTACGCGATTTTTCCACGTAATCTGGGTATTTGGTTTCACGGGATACCTCTCTGGATTCCGTCGGTGGTGCACTGGCCATAATCCGTCGCGGCTGGACTACACATTCACAAAACGAAGGATTAACGATTGATAACCCTAAAATCACTGCAGCATGCAGTCGTTTAATTTGACTTCATCTGCAGCACAAGCCTTTTTTGCTCAGGGGTTAATGATCACAGAAACTTCGGCAAAATGGATATGGAGAAACTAGGTAGCTATTTGATAACGCACTCTTGGGGAGATCGCACTTCTCTTCATTGTTGAATATCTCTGCGAGAATCTAACTACCGTTCCTTCCGCAACCGTTGGTGAGTATACACCAATGACAGCCACTAGGACAGAACAATGCCTCCAAGTCAACTACGCTCTAGTACACTTAAACTAATTCTGAAGAAGCGTCATGCTTGGACGTGCTATCGATTATCGGGATCTGAAGTTGATCAAAAAATATACGCTGCTTTAAGAAATCGGTGCACCTCATTAATTCACGAAGACCGTCTTCATTACCAGCAACGTCTTACCGAGCGCCTTTTCGTTTATTCAAACAGCCTTTTTCTACTTGTATCGTCAACTCGCTGGGAGAAAGCTAGGGTTCTCTGAGTCTTAGGCCCGTCAGACTCCATTAGCTTTGATGCCGAAATCAAATGTCCTCGCTGAGTTTTACAGCTGCACTTTAACGCAATCGCCTTCGTTTCCTTAGATTTGTCTCAATACTGAAACTGATGGCATTTGCAGGGTGAACACTTTTTCAATAGTGATGTTGGGTGAACTTAGGTGCATTAGGGACGGATCTCCAGGCCACGGCGGTATATCTTCTAAGGTTTGCTGACCCTCTTGGCTTACTGTTTACGCAATCCGTTTCCCAGGGAACAGTACCTAGCAGCTGGAAACTCGCGAGCATCACACCCGTTTTCAAGGGTGGTAGGCGTAATTCGTCTTTAGTGACTACCGATCAATCGCCTTACTGCCGAGAACCTTGAACACTTCAGAGTTGTTCTATTGAAGTCGTTCGGTAGGATTAGTGAACTGTTACCAGTGATCACGGCACGCCAAATTCTGACGTCGTCGGCGAACGGGGAGATAATCAGAAAATATCATTGATAAATACCGAAAATAGAAGAGGGGCCAAAAGGTGCGTTTTGAGGCGACCCGCTGAACCTGGACCTGCAGGTTCAGAATGCACCATTTACGGACACTATACAAATGATTCGCAAGATGACTCCAGCCACTGAGTTAGGTTGCCTAATACTCCATAATGGAAATGCAGTGCCGATTAAAACAGCAGGATGCGCGCGGTGGGATGCCTTGGAAAAGTCGAAGTATGACATCAATGCCACTGCTATCACCTACCGCTTTAGCTCAGTGATTAACGACTATTTAACTAGTCTCAAGTAAACCGATTGAACTTTAACGATGGGAAGTGTAAAGTTGTGCATATTCGCGGATCTCTGAATACCACGTATTGCCTTGACGGTCACCCGTTAAGAACCTTTGTTTCACGCACTTCCCCTCGAGCTCTCCGAACGTTGAAACGAATGTATAGAAAAAAGCTAGTTATACTCCGGCGTTGCTTGAATGTCTTCTCGGTCAGAACGATTATCGTTGCTTCTAGCTTATCAATAACAGTCTCGTTTAGCCGCATCTTGAGAACGGACCAGTGATGTGGTCACGTTATCTTCAAAAGGACAAGTTGCTCTTGGAGATTGCGTAACGTCGTACCACTAAGCCAGTCCGTGGCCTGAAAACTAAGCCTTATGAAGAAAGACTGACGGCTCTGAGCATGTACCCCTCACAGTATTGTCGACTTAGAGGTGACTCAGTGTTAAACCTCATCATAATGAAGTCTCTTGAGCAAGGAGTAGCAACGTTGATAGAAAAATTGGAATAAAAGTTGCAATAAGTGTCAGAAGTACTGGTTTGGCGATGAAAACTTTTTCCATTAGTTTCGCGAAAATAACCCGTTATTGGCGTTAGCTCATTTTTTCAAGTCTTATAAATGCGCTCATTGCAATTTTCCGAGATGGAAATACGTCATTCTATAGCCTGAGAGTGCTTCATTTTGTGTGGTTTCGAAGATATGGTCGAAATGGAAATATACGACCATACAATGTTGGCATTGCATTTCAACAAGAACACTAACACATTTGATGATGAAACATGTATGACAACATTTCAGCTTCTGCCATACGATATTTATATTATTCTCCTTGTTTGCAAGATTTCGGGTAGATACTGGTCGACGAAACGTTGCTCTTAGAAATGGTTAAATGACGCTATCATATGGTTGTTTTCATCTTCGGTGTATATGGAGCGATGTAAGAGAAGGTACCACTGAGAATCTTCCGAAGTAAATTCTATTCACTCCACTGCATTGTTTCCAGTTAGACTGATGTTGCATGACGTTCATACATACTGTATACTCAGACGTTGTTCATAGCCTAAATCAATCGGATGGAGCAGTTACTGTCTGAGTACTGTCCCAGACGTTGTTCATAACTGTAGTGAATCGAGTTGAAGTAGCTACTAGTGTGAACTTTAGGTCAGTGTTTCATCGTCTTCTTCCTTACATGAAATTGTATGAATAACGAATGACTGTATATGCAGTCCGAGTGCACCGTTATCAGCCTCTTCTGCA
>LOND01001859.1:21138-31157 GCA_014220965.1 Paragonimus kellicotti | reverse complement strand
CGTTCACTACCTGTAGCTTAGTGCCAAACAAAAAATAACTGGCATCCGCCAGATTTCCAATTTTTGGGACCTTGTAGTTAAGAGCGTTGAATCATGCAGCATTTTAAGAAGCCCACTGCGACGAAGTACCTGTCTTCTTGTGTTATCTCGTTGTATTGCAAGAAACAAATAGCACGGAAAATCTTCATATCAGCAGTAGTTTGAAACTCGCTAAGCCGGTCACTTCATCCCCGAATAATACAAATAGTTGGGAGCGAAAAGGCAACTTGGGGGACTCCGGTGAAAGCTGTCATTCCAGATGACAGGACTCCACTGACACGGCCCTGGGAAAGAACGGCTTTGCAAATGGCCCCACAGCCGCTCCGTCCGACCACTCGGAATAGTTACCACCCAACGGTCGTTTGATAAGATATAACTGACGCTACGAAATGCATATTTCAGGACAAGTATGCAGATTTTTTCAAGCATGATAGTTGTGTTGCAATGAGAAAAATAAGCTGTACGTAAAAATGGTTCATATTCGCACTTTTGTTGAGATAAATGTTCTGCATTTTTTGATAGGATCGTCATGTTGACCTTCGTAGTCGATTTTGATTTCTGGAAGCGCTCCCATCGGGATTTTCATGCGGAATACGTACTCCCCTTTTGCGGAAACGTTCACTTTTGCGTAGTTTGGGAGATATAAATGAATTTGTAATTTCCGACATCATTGCGTTCACGTTGAGTTTTACACTAAATGTTGCAGTAAATTCCAATGAAAGCCGTGTCACCACGTTTGTGAGTTCGTTATATACCTGAGTGGTACGTTCAATCTGTTTACCTGTGAGTATTTCAGGTGGAAAATGGTCGACGAAATGTCACTCATGAGAGCGATTGCACTTGACGTTATCACGTGGTTGTTCCTATCTACGGTCCACATGGGACAGTCTAAGTGGGAGTTATATATTCCACCCTCCCATTTTCAGCTTAGATACTGTCTAGTTGATTGCTTTCTGACTTTGTTTGAATGTAGCTCGTCACTTGCAAGTAGCTCAGTTCCTTCTCACCCGACGGTCAATAACCTACTTCGATGCCCGTTATTTCTCCGAAGATAACATTGCTTCTCACTTAATTGCACCCGAGGAAACCTGCGTTACTGGGTATGGTGGCGTCCAGGGCTGTTCTCTTTCGTTTCGTTGCCCCCATGGGATTTTTTGTATAAAGTAGTTCCAGGGAATCCCTGTTGAACCGAATGCACATATCCCGTATGGTTCAGAAAGTCCCGTATATCGTCCTAATCAGGCTTCCCACAACCTTGGAACCTGCTGACAACAATTCCGCTGTGCGATAGTTTCGAGGGGCTAACCGATCTAATGATTAAGTTTGATGTATACCGTATGCTTTCCACTTGGTGAGATCATCCCGTTACATCATAGATAGATTATATAACGTGACTAATTGTTGTGATGAGGCCTCCACGCATTATTCAGACATTATTGGTGCGACTTCATTAGAGTTTTCGTGTCATCTCTGCAACGTTGAAGCTCGACGGAACGAGACTGTGTTCGGCGTACTCTGTTCGGAAACCATCGTGCGCGTTATTAGTGCTTTCTGGTCCCCCACAACAAGACACTTTGCTGTAGCGTTTAGTGAGTGCGGTTGCTGCCTAATCTTTTTATCGGCGAGTTGGCCGCCTAGTCTACGATCTGTGATCTTTGTCTTTTGCGTGAGCCACGAAAGATATATTAGGAGGAAAACCTCCAGAGTTGATCACTACTTCATCGAGTAGCAGTCTTTGCAGTTCCCTTATGCCTCGCTTACGTTCTTCGTTACTGGTGTTTCGAATACACGGATGTACTCATAACCACGGGGACTGGATGAGCTGATATCTGTCCCAGGCCGCTCTTCCGCTCTTAAAGGTTTTGACAGTCCTGCTGCGTATACGTGGTTTTGATTTATTTAGTTTTGGTGAGAGTATGCAGAATTTTCGCACATTGATTCATTCAGCGTATTCTTGACGTGGTCCATTGCTCGCTTGGTGAGCTGCAGTTTTGCGGCCAACAAACAGAACGCGGAGAACTCGGCAACAAACGCATTCTGCCCAGCAGAAGCCTTATCGAGTGACACATTCGGATTGGTGGAGCTCCGCTGCGTGACCGAACTGGAATTGAATGACATCATAGGTACCACGTCCAAAGGTCGCAGTAATCGTTGGGTGGCTGATCATAAAGGGTTCGTTCGTCAGAATCCAGTCTAATTATGAATGTATACAACCTTACCATCATCTAACTGGTTGGTTCATATGTTCATACCAGCCGAGTTGAAGAACTACGTCGCTGGAAAAGACGGACGTAATATGATGCTCCATAGTGTAGTGAATGACGGCAAATGATACATATGAGAGATTCAGATCGCTCATTAGTCCAGCACAAGAGAACGTCAATCTACCAAACTTTGAGCCTCCAGGCCCCATATATTTGTGTTATTAGCGCAATTCGATATTAGACGGATAACGGCCACTGGACAAGCTCGCTTCTCTGAAAGTCGAAGTGCAACCGATACTGCTTCTAGTAACTCATTCAAGACGTTGTCCTGTGACCTACTATTTCCAAGGTGGCAACGGCGGATGCCAGTTATTTTTTGTTTGGCACTAAGCTACAGGTAGTGAACGGTCCGATCTATGGACGATCATCAGTAAGGACCCCTCGCAATCTGTTAACTTTGGCAAGCTCACTCGAAATGCTACTCACAGGATGAACCTGCTAAGCCACCTACTAGTGTTGTGAGCCGGGAACGCGGATGGCACAAGGATTGTTTATTCAGGAAAGCAACACGTGGGTTATGCGTTTCAACAAGACAACAAACGAAAACACTCATCTGTGTACGGTACTGGGCCCAGACCGTCACGGCTGCCACAGACGTCAACGCTCAGTTCCTTTACGTTCCCTTACGTACCAAGAACCATTTCATGCGATGCTGCACTCCAACGTTTCTTGTATTTTTCTGCGGCTACTTCGATGTCAAAATATATGCTCTGGTTCCACTACTGAATAGCAGTGGTGTGAGTAGTATAGCATGATCGCTCCTCCTCACTACACTAGGTCTGCTTACTACGGAGACCTGTGGAGACGTTTTCCCCATTTATGTCCGTCCTCATCTCGAAGTCATCCAGACCTGGGCTACCTTGTTGAGGTGGGGCATTGACATGCTAGAATGAATTCAACGCAGAGCCACAAGACGCCTATGTGGAGCATCTGGAAAATTCTCTACGGAGAGACTCCGTACATGAGACCTGTTTAGTCATGAATACCGGCGAGCCCGCAGGGGCATGGTAGTTCCCCACATGATCCTCCACAGTGAGTTTCATCGGAATCGGCGCATGTTCATTGTTGACTCAGTGCACAGCCTGTGTGGCCCCTCACTGAAGTTAAACCAGAAGCGTCCACGTCTGCTTAGTAGAAAGCATGGTTTTCCTGTGCGCGTTCGTCGCCCACGGAACTCGCTAATGAAAGCGGTAGTGCGAGCGTCTGATGTTCAGTCATTCAAGCGGAGGATGAATAAGCATGCGAGGAAGAATTGTGCACATATAACTTTTGAGGTCCCAGCTGCTGCCTACAGTGGGAACCCGATTTCGACCGATCAATTAGTATAGCTGGCTAACCCCCAGCTTGTTTGTTGCTTGTCTTTTGGTTGCCTGCCCGTCTCGTGAACGCCGGCTATATGCTGGGTTCCTGCCTAGTGAGAATTCGAAATTGGTTTGGTAATTAGGATATCTCACTGACTCTAACATCGTTGATTACGAATCTTTTCTATTCATCTTTGTTTTTCCCTTCCTTTTCTTTGCTCGACAAAACCATCTGGAAGACACCTGGGAATGTGTGACTCATTCCGGTTTGAATTTAGGTTGTTTTCGCGAACCTTGCTTTTCTGCTCATCTCAGGACAATATCATCACTGCTCTTACTGACCTAACACAAGTCATCTGCTGTTCGTGATTAAGCCATCACACATCTTACAGAACCCTAATCATCATAAAACGCAAGCTTGCAAATCTGTCAGTCCTCTTGTACCCCCAAGAATCGAGAAGAAGCTGCGCCTCACTTTAAGGCTGTTGCATTGGCTTCAGCTTCCAGGATTGTCTTCTGGGTGAGCTCATACCCACAGAAGTGAACAAGGATCTGCACAAATGATTAGAGTTCTTTGGAATCTAATTAAGTTACCTCCGTTTCGGGGTATCCCAGGGAGAAGAGGTTCAGTCCATGAAGCCACTCAAGGTAGGGTTTTGCACTCAATTCAAGAACTACCTTCACCTCACGTCTCTGAAAAGTTTCCAAAATTTGATCGTCCTTCTCTAAGGCAGAAGTCCAGAGGAGGATCTCCTGGTTGAGGTAAAAGTGAACAAACATGTTGCACAGGTTATTGATACATGATCGGTCGAATTTCTCAAACATGCACCACAGAAGAGCTATTGCATCAGTCATTCTTGGCGCTAGCATCAGTGTTGAGAAAACTCGAGAGGTTATGTGACACGATAGTGACGGGGTATTTTTGCCTGCCGGTAATTTGGAGTGGTGTTCCGCCGAAGAAGCAAGAGAGATTATGCTCATATCTGGTACGCATAACCTTGCGCTTGCTGGTACTGAACTGTATGTGACTTATTTTAAACTATTTGTGAAGGGCACCCATATCAGCCTGTAGGACGCTCACATCAAACCCATTACGTACAACGCACCAGACTTTAATATTATCAAACGACGTCAATGAAGACAATACTTCAGATGGTAGATTGTTGATAAAGGTGGAGAAAAGTGGTAGCTTAAAAATGGAGCTTTAATGGGACTCTTCTATGGTTGAGTCTGTCAGAAGATAGGAGTGGACTCATCTGCACATAAGTACGAACGATTTGATAGGATTTGTGCCCGCGGCAAAGGTTACTTCTGGAGTTACAACGGTGGAGCTGGTCGAACTAAACAGAATAATTTACACCATCAAAAGCCCCGGCGAATTCAGGGTGAAAGGGATCAACCCACTCTCCTCTATCAGCAGCAGAGGTCCATTGGTCTACAGTTAGAAACGAATTCGTAGTATAAGGGCGGCCACGGAGAAAGCCGTACTGCTTGCTGTCGGAGAAAGCTATTGATAATAGATGTCTGGACAGTAAATCCTGAACCAACGCTTCAAGGGCCTCGGGCAGAAGCGATAGCAGGGAAGTCGAGCAATAGTTGCAAGGATGGTCATGCTATACACCCGTGAGAATAGGAGTGATATTTGCCAATTTCCAGCCCCCGTGCACCGTTACAACAGTGCGGGACTGTGTGAATAAGATGCTTACCGGAACAGCCAACTGTGCAGCCCAATGGGCAAGGACTAAGGGGGACTTACATTCTCGTCCAGGAGCCGTGGGTTCAATCTTCCGAAGTTTCGCTAGCAGAGTGTCCGCTGAGGTATTCATCACGGGAATCCCTCCAGAAATGCTGACACTTTGTCCACGGAGCAGCTCACAACGCTGTTCGTGAACACGGTACTGTAAAAGTCAGCCATGACCTGAGAACCTTCATTTTTTGAGCTAGCAAGTCCCTGCGGGCCGGTTAGCTGGAACATAACGAATTTGTCTTCACGGGATTTGAGATAAATGTTAACCGGCTTCTGGGCTTACTGAAGAAGCGCTGGAAATCCAGTCGATCTTCCCCGACTGGTCTGGCGCATCGGTTCTGAAGTTTCGTGTAGAGATCATCATCTAAATCCACTTAAGTTCAGATCCGAGCCGACCCTAGATATTCAGCGTTGATCTTCAACGTTGGAGACAACGATTGCTCTCGCTTTCTTCGGCGGATTGTGGGACAGAATGATGGTTGAACAACCTACTGCTTCTTGATTGAAACCAATAAAATGGTTACACACTTCCCTCAACAGAAACTGATGAATTAACGTGATCCCACGAGGCATCAGCCGGGTATGCAATAATCGCATCCACCCTAATTTTTGGAAGTGCATTTACGGAACATCTGCTTCCAGATTAAGTCCTGCGCTACAAATGAAGTTGTAATTTGTTACGGCGTGGCCGTTAAAGCCGGGCGGGGCGTTTACTACTAACTTGCCCATCATTTGTCCTCCGTTACTGGGGCCAATCTAGGTGGGTAGGAACGTGGTCATCGCACTATCTTGAGTAGTTAGCTACATGTTCCGTAAGGCCAGCAGCTCTAACTGCAGCTAGAAATGTTGCAGGCGTTCAATCTTTGGGCGCACAAGCGGGGTTATGGACGACTGTGAGTAAGCCAGCTAGGATAACTTTATTTGAGACTGCAAGTCAACTAGGGGAAGCAGTAGGTCGAGCGGCTCATGTTGGGTGATCAGCTTTCAACTTCTCGCATTGGTCATTAAGACGATCGGCATGAAACGTTATGCCTTCTGGGGTTCGACAGCGTCCGTGACGGGAACGCTCCAGTCTGTATGCAGCTTTTTCACGCCCCCCCAAGGGAAGTTCCAAGAGACGTAATGAGGATTCATCTTGGGCCATGCTAGAGCACAGAATGCGCATTATGTTCTGTACAAGCACATTTTCTGGTTTTAGGGCTGACGCAATGAATTTTCATTGGTTAACACCGTGCGGAGTGTTGTCCCCGTACACATCAATAACATTTCCGATGATTATGTTTCGGGGACGACCAACAACGGTCGCATTTTTCGTGGTATTGTTTCTCCGTGGTCTTTCATTCGATGGCACGTTGGAATAAATTGGGGCACTGCCGTTGGCCGTAGTTTGGAGGTTGCTAAGAGAATTTCCTCAGCTTCTGGAGCGCTTGCCAGGGAACCCCGTGACAATTCCGGTTTGTTTACATACATTGGGCCCGATTTCCTTGCAGGAGAATTAATAGACATGAAACGTGGGGATCTTACTCGCATTTAACCACAAAGAGTAAGGTCAGTGTTCGCGGTCGTGTTCATCACCTAGCTGGAGGGTCGGATCAAGGCACTCTGGAAAGTCCTGCAACACAGTTGAGTCTAATCGGATAACGGAAGGTCCAGTTCCAACGACAGGCATGCCAGTATCTGCTGGGTGCGGCGGCGACTGGCTACCGACTACAATTGACGCACACGGTTTTTTTGACAGCTTGACTCTCCTTTGGCGAGGTAGTCATACCCTGCGTAGGGTGGTGTTCGTGGAGGTTAACAAATCAATTTGTATGGAAAAAACGTACATGATAGTACAGCGAATGAAGCCGGTATGCCATTTGCGTAACGAACGAGGAGGTGGAACAAGTGGACTAATAGAAATAAACATGATAAAGTGATCCCTATTATACCGGGCTCACTCAGTCCCCAGGCCATCTAGACCGCAGACGAACATGCACGTACCCCATGTGCACGGCAGGAAATTGACACGAAAGGAAAAAACATTTTCTACCTAAACATTAATAATAGTAAAATAAGTACGAAATATGGCGTAGACAGAATGACAGCTGAAGGATGCCCTAGCTTTACATCTATTAGGGTAAGTTTGTTGATCCATGAACTGAGAAAATTCGTCCCCATCGTTTGCATTCTCTATTTTTCCCACTAACCTGACACTTGTTCCCACTACCTCACCCACCCGTTTCGTTTTATTGAACTGATGGGTTATTGAGTGTCCTTGGCGCGAGTAGCCATTCTTGTCCTGGCCTACTGGCGTGACGGCTCACCTTTGACCTTGCTGGTCCTGTTGAGAAACTGTTGATTTTGCTGGACGAGACTATCGTCGTGAACGATTGAGGTTTGCTTTTTGTAATTATTGATGCATTTCTTTAATAGTACCGTAGAAATTGTTGGATCCAATCTTGTTTTCATTTTGGGATCCGTTTTTGGGCTACGCGTAACTCAACGATCAGACGTGGATCGGTTACAATTAATATTCATCGTGCGGTACATGGATTACACGTTAGCTGCGGCAGAACGCGTTCAAGGGTTTGCATGCATGGACGTCAGTCAAACTTGTATTGGGGCGCGATAACTGTCGAATAATCCGTTAGCATCATTCGCGGATGCCGCCGTAACAACTGCTTCTGGTAAGCTATTTCAATACATATATCTGTTAGTTGTTCGAGGCCGGAATTTCGAATTCCTGGCGCGAATCTGCGTATCCGAAGAAAGCTCAAGTGTCCGAAACAGTAATCCATCAACATGGCCCACTGTAGTCGCAGTTCAAAATATTGATCACATGGTGTGGATTCAGAGCTAACTGAACAGTTCCGTATTATTTTTGGCGTGAAGAGGAGGGATATCACTAAACATATCACTCACACAAAACGTTATTCGGGAAGCACGGAATCTGCCGGAAATAGCGGCAACCCAGAGTGGGAACAGGTCATTTGACATTTCAACATTCTTTACATTCCATTCATTTTGGCAATTATTTCAGATACCACACTGGATTACCGTACGTTCCCAAACAAGTTTATACAACCGTTATTATTGCATGTTTGCTCATATTGTCCACCTGTAATCAGTTCTGTGTTACCTCCTACATCTCTATCCACAAGCCATTTCTCATCAGCTTTTGATCTGGGAAATGTTGATACCTAACAACTTCGCCAGTCAGGACCTAGTGGGTTCTGATTTCCATTTCTGCGTGTATTCTTCGTTTATCATTCTTTCACTATAACTTGGTTCTGAGCTGGTGCGCGACAGATATCTTTATCACTTATTCCGATGGGTCGCGCAAACACTCCACCTACATATACCTGAGAAGTCTGCTCGAACGTGGTCGGCAGGCAGGATAAAGCAATGGCTCTCAACTTCTGAGGCCTCTGGAACACGCTGTGACTGTGACGTGGAATTCCCATTAGACCTTCATCAGCGACTGAGTTACGCACGAACACCAGCTCCCCGTTACTGCTGCAGCATCCGCCGAACTGTGCTGTTAAACTAGACACCCCCACTTTGAAATCCACCTTTCAAGGCAATTTGGCGGTCGACGCCGAACAACCAACTAACGAAAGTTTCAACAATGAAGCCAACGTAGCACCTTCTGAGAAACTGTTAGCAACCGCTATCCATGAAACGTTTTGCACTCTCTGCTACAGCTACTGGCTAATTCCGATACTTCGGATACGGGGTCTCCGGCGGCCAGTCAAATCAAGATGGTACAGCTCCAAGCTATTAAACGTAACCCCAATAGAAATACATATAAAGACACGTTGCTTGCACCAATAGACTTAGGTCAACCCCTAACCCTCCCTAACAGATCCGTTTGTCGCAGCAAATTCTCGCTGCTAGCGAGACGCAAGGCGTGAACACTCCGCATCGCGTGGCATAATCTATTGTTGTATAACGCACCAACGAGGGAATATCAGTCGCCTGTGCTCAAAGAAAAAGGTGACCTCAGCCACTGGCATAATGCTTGCGAAACATTCCACTTTCAGCCAAGCGGCAAACCTGCGCTTCGGAAGTTGCGCCAAATCAATCAGAAGAGACGATCCCTCATTATACTCATCGCTATAGACAACCTTTAGGATGTTGAAAGTGTACTTTTGACGCCTTCCTGTCTTCAGTCGCATCCTGGTGCACCTCACCTCGACCTTATCTGTAGCTTGCTACTCCACGGCACATCCGGGCCGCTCACCACCGATAAGCTTGCGGCGCAGGAACAGGATATTAATCGAGGGAACTGTGTGTAATAAGCTTTCAATCGACGTGGAATATTGTGCAGTCTGGTCCAACAGGTGACTACTGAGACCCGCGCATCTGATCCCTATCCAAACGTCTAGGCTACTGATGGTCACACTACTGAACGAGGAGATGCTATCAAATGTTTTCTAGACATGGGAACAAAGGAAGGCGCCCCGGCGTAGGACATTAAGGAAATATCACGACCGTCCAAAGTAGCAGGGCCTTCGGGGCCAGCCAAGTGTATCTGATGCACCTGATGAAATCCATGTCCACAGATTACCTCTTAATCATCCCCAGCTAAGTAACTCCTCGGTCTCACAAACTTGCAGACGCAAGACCCAAAGTAACTGGGTAAATCTTGGTAACAGCCACCTCTCAACCATCGTCCCCCAGCAG
>LOND01001858.1:29051-63924 GCA_014220965.1 Paragonimus kellicotti | reverse complement strand
AAGCGATTCAGCGATTGCTTCGTGGGTTCAAGGCAGATGACCAAGGTTCCCGGATTTAATCGGTTCTTCTTACTCGGTGTCAAGCGGGCGTCTGTTGACCTGAAAGTCAATCATTAAATCAGGGTAAACGCCGTCCGCAAGGATTACTGTAAAAACCAAGAACAGAATGAGAATATTCAAATAAGGGTTTTTTAGGTAAATGTGAATCGAGCAATGCTTTAAAGCGATCTCTGGAAGTGCTGCTAACGACCTCAGACGGAAGACTGTTCCAAAGGTTAATAACCCTGTAAGAAAAGAACTGTTGCCTAAGAAAGGTCCGAGGACGAAACTTGAAGAGCTCCCTGTTGTGTCTTCGCCGGCCATCATCACTCGCTATCATAAAGAACTGCTCAACGAGACCTACTCTGAAAAAGAAGTGTGTGAGAACTAAATCACCGCGGAGTCGTCGATATTCAAATGGATATAGATCAAGAATTTCAAGTCGAACCTCGTTCGTGATAATTCTTAGGCCCGCGACTAGTTTGGTAGGCGCGCCCTGGACACGCTCAACGGCTACTATATCTTTCTGCAGGCCCGCGCACACGACCTGATGAGCATACTCAAGAAACGGTCTTTAAGTGAACCCCGTAAAGTGATCGAAACGGTTTCTTGTCTATGCGGGGGGAAGTGCGCTTGATCATCCTAAGAGCGGCAAATCCCTTTTTGCCGCCATCTCATGGTGATACGCGAAAGATAAGTTAGACGACAACCAGATGCCCAGATCTTTCTTCAGATCGATTTTCATGATATCTACTGTGCCGAATGCACTATGAATCACGAAGACATCGCCAGAATCTCCACCGAGTTATAGATGTTCCCGGCATGACCTTGAAATATTTGAAACATCGTCCCCCACATAACCTTGTATAAGAAAAATTAGTATAACATCTCATCTTTTGAACAGAATCTGAGGAATGAGCGAACTATTTCTCTTTACTGATGTGTGTATCAAACTTTCGTAAACCGCAACCTATCTCTGTCTGATTATGCATTCTTTTGTCAGCAGACTTCATGTTTGTCTTACAATGTAAACATTTGTTGATTTGTAACGCCTGTAATTATCTGTCATGATCGCGCACATCCGAGCGTGTCTCTCACGAATGCGTTGAGAAATATATATTATTATTATTATTATGTGCGTACTATTGTCATTTAGTGGGAGACTCCAATCGTCTGACCAGCGCTTAATCGCGTCAAGATCAATCTGTAATGCACTGGGATCAGTGGCATTCCAAATTTTTAGGTCATCGGCATATAGGAGGGCGTTGCTGGAAATATTCTCCGGAAGGTCGTTGATGTAGATCAGAAATAACAGAGGACCTAGCACTGACCCTTGAGGAACTCCCGCAGAAATGAAAGAGGGAGATGAGAGATCTGATCCGGTTTTAACTCTAAAAGTTCTATTATCGAGAAAAGAGGCAATCCAGCGAAGAACCTCTCCTTGAATACCATAGGCTTCCAGTTGTGTTTCAGAGGGTCGTGTGGGACACGGTCGAAAGCCTCGGCGAAGTTTAAGAAAATAGCATCTGAGATGAGGCCATCATCTGTGGCTTCGTCAGATTGTCCATGAAAATTAAGCGAGTTTTTTGTGTTTGACCGGTTAGGAAGGAAGCCATGCTGGGTAGAAGAAAAAAGGTGGTTGATAAGAAGTGGTTGAGGATGGCACGCTTTAATAAGCGCTCCATTATTTTGCATGGAATGCTAGTAAGGCTGATTGGCCGATAGCTAGCCGGAGAGTGCCGGTCGCCCGCTTTAAATATGGGCGTGACCGTCGCCTCTTTCCATGCACCAAGGAGAATGCCAGTCTGGATTGACTGCTCGAACAGCATTTGAAGGGGTTTTGCCAGACTAGCAGCTGCTTCCTTGAGAATCCTGGGATGGATCTTGTCAGGACCCATTGCACTGTATGAATTAACCTTGAATAAAAGGTCTTCAACATCTAGCACAAAACTCAGCGGTAACCAGTGGTTGCTGGAAATTCTGCAGCGGTAGGACAGGGTACCGATTCGCGGTGCGAAATTGTGGGCTGCCGAGTAGTATTCCCTGAATAACTCGGCCACAACTAGTGGAGTCAGATGAGGTTTCCCCGTCGGACAGTCGCAAAGAAAGAGCCGAGGGTTTATTCTTTCTTAGTCGTCGCATATGTTTGAATAAGTTTTTGTTCCCGCGGGCTCTGAGGAGGACCTTTTCTTGTACGAGTTTGGTGTGTTCACGGATTTCCCGCCTACACCTATTTCGAACAATATGGAACGCACCTAGGTCCTCCGAGTTCCCGTAAGCTTATGCTTCGCGAATAAATGGGAACGTTCATCGAGGAGACGACGTATTCTGCGCGGAAGAGGTGGCCGATAAGAGAAAGTGCACAGTTTGTGCGGTACAAATAAGTCGTCCGCTTTCTCAATTGCGTTTTGAAATGCGCAGTAGTTCCGGGTCGCGGGGCCATAATCAAAAAGAAGTGTACTTGGGTAGCTTCTGGGGTCACTAAACTAAGCCTGATTAAAATTCCCAACTGTGGACATTTTTATTGGTTGTTGTGGCCAGTACCAATAAGATCAAAGATGAGCAGAGAGTGGTCACTGTGTCCAAGTGGTGGTTTGATGATCACTCTGTCTACCAGGTGGCTCTCATTAGTGATGACTAGGTCGAGCAGAGAGGGACTCTGACCAGGACGATGCCGCGTCGGGGCGTTGACATGCTGTGTCCACGCTCTCCGTCGTATCAGCGTCGACAAGAAAGTTGGGAATCCGCTTTCACAACTCTGTTGAGAAACTGAAGCCCATTTTATGTTGAGCGTAGTAAAGTTACCCAAAATAATCAATTGAGTAAAGTGTAACCCTAGGAGATTGTCTATGTTTACAAGAAGGGTGTCGTCGTCGGAGACGTCGGATGAGGGAGAACGATAAATAACCCCCACTAGGAGTGAGTCTTGGCCACGCAATGCCAGTCGAAGCCACAGAGCGTCACATTTATCAGAGGAGTGAAATCCACCGATAACCGTGGGTGTTGGGAGATACTGGTGAAGAAAATCGCAGAACCCCCATTCTCCCTCGGGCGGAGTCAGCTCGGTAAACTGAATACCCGGGGACACTCAGTTCACTGTCACTGATGTCACCTGTAAAGCCCGCAGGTTTTCTGCGTCGCTCCACTTTTCGTGGTGTGTGCGTGACTAGTCGGCAGCAAAGCGGCGCCTTGACTGTCGTCGAACCTGCAGCTCATGCAGATAAAAGTTGAGCTGAAGGAGGCAAGCTGCTTGTACTGGTCTTCGTTGAGGCCAGTGCATTTGAAGGGTACCACTTCCGGCACTGATAACCCTGCATGACGTCGCGTACTGACAATTTGCACCAGTAACCACTGCAAATGCCCACTGTCTCGGTCAGTATTAGCTGCATCCCCGCAATGCTAGATCTCACATGGGTCGCTGTCGATAGGGACAAGCAATTTACAATATAAAACACACGGAAACAGATGATATGTAACCTGTAGCGACCCCATTTGTTTATTACTAACTATGTTAGAGTTACGACTGCCATTTGTACTCTTTTCGGTTTCCAACTTTTGTATGTGCTTAAACATTTGTTTGAACGAGTATGGATACCGACAAGTACCCCGCGCACTCGAACGTACGACCCCGCTGCGTGCTCGCTTGTCGCTCCGTCCTTCTACCGCTTCGTCTTGTTCATCGTTCGCTCTCACGTTGACCTCGCGGGTCGACAATATACTCCTTGTCTACTCGTTGCGTTATTCTCAACCGATCGTCTTCGGTTCGCTCGACCCTGCAAACCATAAAAATTAAATAGGTCACAAATTTACACGCTATTCGGTAGCGAGTATCAGTAATCGTATGCATTTTCCGATGCACATGGCACCACAATTTAAAAAATATGAGTTGACAATGACAGGGAGAGAATTTGAAACAAATCTCGAGTTTTCCGCAGATTATTGCATCTATTCACTCAACTTTGTGCGTATGCTCCCGATCGACACCTCCGCGACGACCCTTCTCAATTCAGGGTTGTCCCTCGCCAAAGCCCCCGTTGCGTACTACCCAGATGCGGGTCAATACTAATTCGTAGACTTTTCCGGATCTGCAAAACCTGTGGTTTCGCAAGGGTCGTTCGCGTAATTGTCCCGGTGATTACAGACCAATTGCTTTGTTATCAAGCGTCTCAAAAATTTTAGAGGCGCTTGTATACGACTCGCTTCACCAGTACCTCACCTCTCGTGAGTTTTTCTCCAATGCGCAACACGGATTTCGCAAGGGTCGTTCGTGTACTACAAATCTGCTGATAGCCACCGACCAGTGGACGAAAGCAGTTGATCAGGGAAATGGAATAGACGTAGTATATCTCGACTTTGCTAAGGCATTTGACCGCGTGGACCATGCTGTTTTGATAGGTAAGCTTTCCCTTTATGGGGTGCGAGGCAATCTTCTTCAGTGGCTTCAGTCATATCTTGCTAACCGTCTGTACAGGGTGCGCGTTAATAGCGTATTCTCTACCTGCAGGCCTAGCCTCAGTGGAGTGCCCAAGGTTCAATTCTTGGCCTGCTACAATTTTTGATATTTATCAACGATCTTCCACTCTCAATCACTTCCCCGTTATTACTGTTTGCGGACGACGTCAAAATTTGGCGTGCCAACACCACCGATGATTCTGTTATCTTACAGAGACCTTGACATTCTATTCAACTGGTCTCGAGTGAACCGACTCGACTTTAATGCTGGTAAGTGTAAAGTCATGCACATCCACAGCTCTCTAAAAACCACGTATTACCTCGACGGGTACCCGCTTCAGACAGTTCTTATCGAGAAGGACCTAGGAACCACTGTTTCGCACACTCTCTCGAGCTCTGCGAACGCTGAAACAAACGCAAAAAGGCTAGCAACACCCTGGCGTTATTGAAACGTCTTTTCGGCCAGTTCAACCCCAGTTGTTTTCAGCTTCTATACAACAGTTTCGTTCGACCGCATCTGGAGAATGGAACTGTGATCTGGCCACCACATCTCCAAAAGGACAAGCTGCTCCTGGAGACCGTGCAACGTCGAGCCACTAGGGCAGTCCGGGGTCTGAAAACCAGGCCGTATGAGGAAAGGTTAAAATCTTTGAACATGTACTCTTTAGAGTATCGTCGGCTTAGAGGTGATTTGGTATTAACCTTTTTGATAATGAAGTCCCCGGATCATCCTTGCCGGCCAATGCTCAACAGGGGAAATAGCTTGACACTGAGGGGCCACCCCCTAAAACTAGAGGTCCAACATAGCAGACTAGAATGTAGACATAGCTTTTTCTCATTGCGTGTTTGCAAGGCTTGGAATGCTCTTCCAAGCCATGTTGTTTCTGCCAGCTCTGTAACGATTTTCAAGGCTCCTGTGGCCAGTACCAATAAGATCAAAGATGAGCAGAGAGTGGTCACTGTGACCAAGTGGTGGTTTGATGATCACTCTGTCTACCAGGTGGCTCTCATTAGTGATGACTAGGTCGAGCAGAGAGGGACTCTGACCAGGACGATGCCGCGTCGGGGCGTTGACATGCTGTGTCCACGCTCTCCGTCGTATCAGCGTCGATAAGGAAGTCGAGAATCCGCTTTCACATACTCTGTTGAGAAACTGAAGCCCATTTTATGTTGAGCGTAGTAAAGTTACCCAAAATAATCAATTGAGTAAAGTGTAACCCTAGGAGATTGTCTAGGTTTACAAGAACGGTGTCGTCGTCGGAGACGTCGGATGAGGGAGAACGATAAATAACCCCCACTAGGAGTGAGTCTTGGCCACGCAATGCCAGTCGAAGCCACAGAGCGTCACATTTATCAGAGGAGTGAAATCCACCGATAACCGTGGGTGTTGGGAGATAGTGGTAAAGAAAATCGCAGAACCCCCATTCTCCCTCTGGCGGAGTCAGCTCGGTAAACTGAATACCCGGGGACACTCAGTTCACTGTCACTGACGTCACCTGTAAGCCAGGTCTCCGTGAAGAGCAAATATGTGGGGTTGAGTGTCATGAATTAACTGTCTGATTTCCGGTAATTTATTAAACAAACTCAGACAGGCGGTGTGCATGCACTTAAAAGCTAAATCCTCATTGGACTTCGAGGAAAAAGAGAAAAGAAAGTGCGGGGAAGAGCTTGGGAGAGAAGAATTAGAAGTGAGGACAGTTGTGAGGTTGGACTCGGATAGTACTACCGAGTTGTTCTCACTGTCCCCGTTCGAGGCTGTGGACGCTTCATCACCGCTTGCGCGTACATCAGCGACCCTATGGGAAACTTGATTAGCATTCTTGGTGTGGCAATTTGCGACCTCCCCACCCTTGTTACATTCTGGTTTTCGCGAGGATGTTTGGGAGTTTTCACCGAAGGAACATAGGTCACCTTTCGTCTGCTGGACGTGGGATTTGAAGGAGAGCAATGTGCGCAATTTTATGAGGCCCCTGGTAAAATACTTAGTGGGGCAGGCCAAAGGAGTGCCCTTTGAATCACAGGAGGCGACACAAACAGGCTCTTATCGTTCCGAATTCTTGAGAGAATTTTCAGCGGGACCGTTTGGTGGGGTTATGGACCAGTAAATCGGAAAACGGTTTTTGCAGGGTTTCCATGTCTTCACCACTTGCGCCTGTGCTTGATGCGTTGGTCGCTGGAATGGTGACTACGGAGACAGCGTTCCAGCTTCCCACTACTGGCACATATGCCTGACCTTAGCTTCCAGTTGTAGTTTCTGGTCTATCATGATTCGTCATCTGGTCGCCTCTCATCCTCTCTTGTTGAGAACGGTCAAAAGACACGCCTTTCAGGTGGGCATTGACAGAATTCCAAGCCAATGTTTCTCCCGCCACTTTTTGGGAGTTGAACATGGATGATAAAGTTACCTGAAAGCAAAGTGACTTTTTGGTTATCTTGGCTCTCAAACTGCTCACGAGTACGAGGTTTGTGACGTTCGTGAAAATTAGAGGAGCTAAGACTGACTTGGCTAGCTTGATTGGAGGTGTTGCGGGTGTGCGGCTCCATAAAACGACCCTCCTTTCTCTAAGAGCATTCTCCTTAATTTTTGCTGCAGTTTCATCTATGTGCGCAGTTGACAGGGAAGTTTCCTTCCATGTGAGTGCAAAAATAGGGACAGCAAGCGCTATGTATTCATTCAAGAGACTGAAGTTCAAACTTCGCTTCAGATAGAGTCCGTTGGAACTCCTCCACCCTACTCCCCATGGAAGAAATAGAAGGACATACGGTGCTAAGAAGAGTCCCACATTTGCAATCGCAGGTTTTCTGCGTCGCTTCACTTTTCGTAGTGCGTGCATGACTAGTCGGCAGCAAAGCGGCGACTTGGCTTTCGCCGAACCTGCAGCTCATGCAGATAGAAGTTGAAGCTGAGGAGGCGAGCTGCTTGTAATAGTGTTCGCTGAAGCCAGTGCATTTGAAGGGTACCACTTCCGGCACTGATAACCCTGCATGACGTCGCGTACTGACAATTTGCACCAGTAACCACTGCAAATGCCCACTGTCTCGGTCAGTATTAGCTGCATCCCCGCAATGCTAGATCTCACATGGGTCGCTGTCGATAGGGACAAGCAATTTACAATATAAAACACACGGAAACAGATGATATGTAACCTGTAGCGACCCCATTTGTTTATTACTAACTATGTTAGAGTTACGACTGCCATTTGTACTCTTTCGGTTTCCAACTTTTGTATGTGCTTAAACATTTGTTTGAACGAGTATGGATACCGACAAGTACCCCGCGCACTCGAACGTACGACCCCGCTGCGTGCTCGCTTGTCGCTCCGTCCTTCTACCGCTTCGTCTTGTTCATCGTTCGCTCTCACGTTGACCTCGCGGGTCGACAATATACTCCTTGTCTACTCGTTGCGTTATTCTCAACCGATCGTCTTCGGTTCGCTCGACCCTGCAAACCATAAAAATTAAATAGGTCACAAATTTACACGCTATTCGGTAGCGAGTATCAGTAATCGTATGCATTTTCCGATGCACATGGCACCACAATTTAAAAAATATGAGTTGACAATGACAGGGAGAGAATTTGAAACAAATCTCGAGTTTTCCGCAGATTATTGCATCTATTCACTCAACTTTGTGCGTATGCTCCCGATCGACACCTCCGCGACGACCCTTCTCAATTCAGGGTTGTCCCTCGCCAAAGCCCCCGTTGCGTACTACCCAGATGCGGGTCAATACTAATTCGTAGACTTTTCCGGATCTGCAAAACCTGTGGTTTCGCAAGGGTCGTAGGCGTAATTGTCCCGGTGATTACAGACCAATTGCTTTGTTATCAAGCGTCTCAAAAATTTTAGAGGCGCTTGTATACGACTCGCTTCACCAGTACCTCACCTCTCGTGAGTTTTTCTCCAATGCGCAACACGGATTTCGCAAGGGTCGTTCGTGTACTACAAATCTGCTGATAGCCACCGACCAGTGGACGAAAGCAGTTGATCAGGGAAATGGAATAGACGTAGTATATCTCGACTTTGCTAAGGCATTTGACCGCGTGGACCATGCTGTTTTGATAGGTAAGCTTTCCCTTTATGGGGTGCGAGGCAATCTTCTTCAGTGGCTTCAGTCATATCTTGCTAACCGTCTGTACAGGGTGCGCGTTAATAGCGTATTCTCTACCTGCAGGCCTAGCCTCAGTGGAGTGCCCCAAGGTTCAATTCTTGGTCCGCTACTATTTTTGATATTTATCAACGATCTTCCACTCTCAATCACTTCCCCGTTATTACTGTTTGCGGACGACGTCAAAATTTGGCGTGCCAACACCACCGATGATTCTGTTATCTTACAGAGAGACCTTGACATTCTATTCAACTGGTCTCGAGTGAACCGACTCGACTTTAATGCTGGTAAGTGTAAAGTCATGCACATCCACAGCTCTCTAAAAACCACGTATTACCTCGACGGTACCCACGACCTTCAGAAAGATTCTTGATGCGAGAAGTGACTAGGACCGTGCTTTCGCACACTCTCTCGTGCTCTGCGAACGCTGAAACAAACGCAAAAAGGCTAGCAACACCCTGGCGTTATTGAAACGTCTTTTCGGCCAGTTCAACCCCAGTTGTTTCCAGCTTCTATACAACAGTTTCGTTCGACCGCATCTGGAGAATGGAACTGTGATCTGGCCACCACATCTCCAAAAGGACAAGCTGCTCCTGGAGACCGTGCAACGTCGAGCCACTAAGGCAGTCCGGGGTCTGAAAACCAGGCCGTATGAGGAAAGGTTAAAATCTTTGAACATGTACTCTTTAGAATATCGTCGGCTTAGAGGTGATTTGGTATTAACCTTTTTGATAATGAAGTCCCCGGATCATCCTTGCCGGCCAATGCTCAACAGGGAAATAGCTTGACACTGAGGGGCCACCCCCTAAAACTAGAGGTCCAACATAGCAGACTAGAATGTAGACATAGCTTTTTCTCATTGCGTGTTTGCAAGGCTTGGAATGCTCTTCCAAGCCATGTTGTTTCTGCCAGCTCTGTAACAATTTTCAAGGCTCGCCTTGACCAACATATATTGCATTAGTTCGGATGCTGCACCTTTTTTCCCCATTTCAGCCCATTGCTGAGGACCTTGAGATTCTACGCATCGAGATACGGAATTCTCAAAAGCTCCGGCTTCCTACTTCCGTTTACAACCCATTGAACCCATTGAATTGTGAAGCCCGTGAAATTGCGGTTAATTCGTACTTGACCTTGACCGACTTTGTGGCATGTCGTTCACTAAGTATCGTCACCTCCCGCGTAAAATCAAATACTTTTTGCCTGTTCGTGCTGTAGATGAATCAGTCGTATCGAAGGATGTCCTGAAACATTTGGATTTCAAGCCTATGAAGTCCATATCGTTTTCTTTCAATCCGTTTGTGGGGAATGTTGAATCTATTAGGTAGGATCTTTTCATTTTCATTAATTCCCTCAAGACGTATGTGTAGTATTGTAAGCGATCCAAGATGGAGGAGCTACCAATCCGAACCTACTTTTCAAAACTAAAATTTCATCAGACTATAGTCCTCCTGTCATAGAACTGAATTACAGTATGTTGTCTTCTACTTTATTTCATTACTTCGCTGTAGGCAATGGAAATATAGTGTTGTTGATGACAGAAAACCTTTCTCTCCGGGAGATAATCGAAATAGTCTTGGCACAATCAGCCCAAAACGTGAATGAATAATGATTGTCAATATATATTTTAATTTCTCTTCATCTCTTGTTCTGGTTTCAATTAATTAGTTTGCGGTTGATGATTTTCGTGTTACATTTTCCAGGTATGTCTGGAAGTGCTGATGTAGCAGAGCGAGAATCGATATCTGCCGAAGATTCGGACGAATGGGAGGAAATTTTTGATGCTGCATCATCAAACGAGAACAGAATATGCTTTGCCTTTTATGCCCACATGTTTGTTGTGGCGCGGAAAAGTTCTTTCAACATTTACTGTCTCATCCGAAGTGGGAGAGGTTATTTTCCGTTGAACACTGTTTCATATCTGATCAGTATGACTGGATACGCTTCGTTAATTACGTGAGACTCAAGGTAAGCTGCTTTAGGTTCAGTTTCCAGGACGGAAATAAAATGCGCCATACTTTTCGGGTTGAATTAATTTTACCGACAAATATAGAAATTCACCTTGATGTTGGTAGTAATAATGCGTTTTTCATCATTTCGAACAGTCCGATCGCTATTTGTAGCATGATGGACATATCACTAGGGTGTTTGCTGTTCTGAAGAAGGCGAATGTGCATTTCAATCCATCTCAGTTTTTCGGGATAATGTGGAGGATATGTGCACCCTGCCTGTTGTAGCAGGAACATTAGGTCACCCATTGTTGAAACCTCCTCAATGCCATCTTCTGAACTTCTTCAGATTGTGTTTCATAGACGGACCGTCGTATACCTGTTAGGTTGTCGGTAACCCATCATACTGAAGAGGTGAGGAAACTGTGCAGACGTTTGTAACTTGAACGGAAAGCCCAAAGCCCTTCTCAAGAATTACCAACAACTGTTTAGTGCGTACATGCGATAATTTGGCAGACACACAATAAGAACCCGACGCGAAATGGAAGTATGAATAGATAATTCTCATTTTATGTCATGAAGAAGTTATAGCAAGACTCGCGAAACATCGCACGTCATCTACGACACCTACACCTTACACATTACCCTTTTTCCCTGTGGCACGTTTGCCACTCCATATGGTCTTTACGCGTTATATATATATATATATATATATATATATATATATATATATATATATATATATATATATTCAGCCGGCGAGCAAGTCGAAGGTGCATGACATCGTTGGAGCTCATCAACCACACACATGTGTTGGAACAATCCAACAGAATAACACCCAGTCTGCTTGTCACTTCACCCTCATGTATCAGTATGGACCATGTGAAGTGAAATCTTCAGAAAAAACACGTTTAGTTGGCTTTTTGTCGTTTTAGGTCCGGGACGGAAATTGCAACTTGGAAGTTTGATTGAAACAAAAGTAGGTAGAAAAGCAAGATAATCAACACTGCATAAAAAGTGTGACTATCGAAAATATTCATTATAGTCGCTGCACAGCTCTCCCTGAGAACGCTAGTAGGAAGTACACATCCTTTCGTTGTTAGAGAGACAACGAGAAGAAGTATTGTGTCCTGTCTTTGATCAAAGTCACAGGATGATACACAAATCTACGAGATCACTTTGATCTCGTAGATTTGGAACAGAGAATGCCACACTTCGAGGGAAGGTTTGATCGGGAATGGCTGCTGCGTTAATAAGGTGCTTATATTTAAACTATTCAATCTTCTATGCGTACCTCCTCTCTCGCAACTGCTTGTCCAGCCCTAAAAATTCTTGAGAAGAAAGGAAAAGTAGGTCTGGCCAATAAAGCACTATAGGTAACTGGGAGCTATCTCCCCGCGCACCATGTTTAGATTGTTTGAAACGAGAGGAACATTGGGCCGTTCACATTACTGGCGAAATGAAATGACTCGCCATGTCGGCGTATCCGTTTGACTAACAATAATCTAGCATTTGACAACTTTTATGGACTGGGTACTTTGAGTTTTGCTACTTTATTTTTCTTGTGTGTAAAGATTAATCGCAGTGCGGCAAAAGTCCAGATTCGATGTACATGAGCACCTGTAAACGGTAATGGAAGTACCGTTAGCCGCACCTAAAGTTGACTGCATCTGCATGTTTTATTCGCGAGACTGGTGGGAGGAAGCTGACCTTTACCTCGATATCGATGAGGTAGCGAACTCCGGATTCGCGGTCTCGAATGAAAAACAGGTGATTGCTGGCTTCATAAACGTTGGTCACCGCAGCTTGCCGGGCGGCTGATTTTCCGGATCCTTTCTGGAGAGGGAATAATGGCTGTGGGACATTCGCGCACGCCCACCCAATTGCTGACGGTAATGACAGTGGTTCGGATTGACTGTTACTGAGACGTCCCTCGATTCCGGGAACTGGGACGAGATGCTCGTCAGCTTGAACTACAAGCTGGGGTACGCGAGTGTAAGCTATGCGTGCTGAGTTTCTGAGGTCGACGTATGAGCTCGTTCACACGGTTGGTTAGGAGTACCAATACCTTCGGCGCTGACACGGATGCTTGGGAGACCTGCTTCAGGTATGCCTTTTAGGTGTGGTCGGCAGTCAGTCGACTACAACGGGACTGCTCGAGGGCCGGCACTATGAATGTTCTGTATATCCTCGGGCTGGCGTTAGTTCCACATCCCCCTCAGGAACGACTCCTCAGGCTGTGTGGAACCGGGTAAAAGGTTGCCTGTAGTGGAGAAGCTCTGTAAGTTTCCGATCTCCTAACTCGGTCGCGCTAAACAGCTGAGTGACGCTTTGTTCCCAATAGACTAGTGCTCTTCGTTAGCAGAGACACTAGTCTGTGCAATAACTATACCTTGGTCGTTTGAAGCCTAACTAGCTAGTCACATGCTTTCATGAACCTTTTTAAGGTAGCACAGGTGACCGGTAATCATGACTTTCGGATGCACGGTGGTATATGAATTTTGAAATAATCGTTGCAGACAGTGGAGAAAAATAGTTTGCGCCAGTGCCTAAAATTCAGAAGTCACCCTTGAAGTCGAGTAACAGTTATTGGGAGTCTTTTTACTTGTAAAGAAAAACGGCTCCATTGCTATCTTTTTCAATGTTTTTCTCGCAAAAGTCGATCCATATTGAACTCCGACCACTTTTGGAAGCATTTCTGAGCTGTCACGCGAGGTAGCTATCTCCAGTGCTTTCGATCACTTCACAGGAGATGTAACTAATTTAAAGCATCGAAAAAATATCTACGGAAGACAAGTCACAATTTAACGTATTTACCAAATGGACACGATCAAAGCAGCCAAAGGTGAATATTGACAAAACAGCACGATGTCAATGCGCATGGGATTTAAGTCAGCTGGCGACGTGTTCCTTTTGGAACATTCCACGTGTGGGGCCGAAATGCCTGCTCCTTGCTGGGTCTAGAGAGTGATGTCTCATTGTCATCGGGCTGAAACAGGGTCGTCCCTGTGAAAAAACTTTCTTTCCGGGCGAGGTCCCTTGCTGAAAGATGCGTAGTCGTTATAAAGTAATATTTGAAAGCTCAATACCATTTCACAACCTCACGTTTCGACTCATCCGTTGGAACATGCACTGTCTTGACAAAAACAATAAAACAAAAAACCACCACACACACAAAAAACACACACACCACCACCTAACACCAAACCCCACCAAACAACCCACCAAACACACACCAAACACAATCACACACAAAAAAACACAAACCAAACAACACAACAAAAAAAAACCACAAAACACATCAACACAAAAAAAAAAAAACAAAAAAACCAAAAAAAATAACTCAGCTATCTTCTCTTGCAATAATAAGACCGAGTTATTGTCTCTACATATACTCTCAGGATGAGCCGCTCTATCTCTCACCACTCTATCTTCTCTGATATTATATATGGAGCGGCTATCGATTTCATAAACAATACTATGCAGCATATTCTCTTTGCTGCACACATCTCATTTACCACCGATGTTTCATGACGGCTTTTTTTCTGTAGTAACTGCGAAAGATGTAATTTTCCGAACCGTGGCGATTTCGTCATTAACTACGTTGACTTTCCAGTTGTTTCATCTTAGTAATTTATTGTAGCTATCCTCAATCTACTGGACGACTCATCTTTGTACAATGAGTGATCACGACAGTGGGGGTGATATAAGTTGCACTAGCAGATGTAAGGCAGTGACTTGATTGCATTTTTAAATCCCATCAGTAGGTCAGCATGAGAAAGATCTAACCATAGATGGCGCTGAAGAAGGTTTATAAAATGGGCACGGCGCAGGCTGATTGAGATGCGAATGTCGCGCCAATGAGGAGGTTTGTGGCACGCACAGTCTGGCTCGTGTTCTCCGAGACAATTTGTATGCTTACTGTGGGGTGTTCATTGTACGGAGATGAGCCACGTTTCTATTTTTAGAGTGGTGTTCGTTGCAGCTAGGGACCGCTGTATGTGATATTGATTTATGGTGGAATGTTCCGTGATTGATGACTTCTGGCACTTCATTTTATCATTTCATCGTAAAGCCCCGGCCAATCGCTGGTTAGCATCCCGTTTTGTAAAAAGTAACATTATGTGATGCAAATTTGATTGTCCGTAATAATTCTTCCTACCAGACTTCCAAAATAAAATGAAACTTCGTCTTCCTGAACTGCTTCTTTAGTGTTTGATCGATCACTTCACTTAACTTGGTGATTTGTTAGTTTATTATGCACAGGTCTCTGACATTATTGGTGTCAAACACGGAGCTGTGCCTTTCGTAACCTGTATTAATTCGTACGTACGTTTACCGTATGCTCCAGAGGGACACAGTGCCACACGAATACATGTGAAGAAACTCCGGAACAGATGTGAAATAGGATAGTAACTGCCCACTGCCTTTTGCCAGTGCTTGCAGAATCTTCAACCGGTAATACTTGATAATGTACGGCGGTTGAAGTTTTTTTTGTTTCGTCGCTCCGTTCTTGGTTGTTCTCTATAGTACTTCTCCTAGCCCAACCACAGGCAAGCGAATGTGGAACATCTGACTGGTTACTAAGGAAGCGTTCTGAGGGTCTACTTCACTGGGCGGATTAGGTGGAAGGAGGCTTGGACAGGAAGTATCAGAAGTTATGGTTTCCCCGATAGTGACATTCATCCGTTACGGTCTTCTATTTTGCCCCAAAGTTTTCTGCCTTTCCTTTGTTTTCTAAGGCCAAGACAACCGGTAAACATTGGCGCCTTCAATGTCCGCACTCTCCGACAAGTCGGTCAGCAAGCTGCTCTGGCTAGTACTCTCTCAAGTCTGGAGCTTGATGTGTGCTGTGTCGGAGACGCGAGTCTACGATTCTAGCACCGTTATTCACTTGAGCTCACCTCTAGATAACTGTCGATTCAAGCGCTTCTCTCTTGAGGTCCCTGGATGACGCCGAAGCTGAACCTCATGGAGTGGGAGTTACACTGAGTTCCAGAGCAGAGCAATGTTTGCTCGATTGGATCCCAGTGAACAGTCGCTTGTGCGCTGTCAGACTCAATACATCGGTAAAAGTCTGTCGACGCAAATCAGAAAGACGTTGTGTATTCATTATATCGGCGTATGCTCCAACGGACAGCTGTTGGCATGTTATCACATATGCCTTTTACCAAAACCTCGCCGACCTTCTGACGCAGACTAAACACCCTGACATCATATTAGCGGGCGATTTTAATGCTCAGCTTGGTCGTCTTTCTCCAGAGGAGAAGCGGCTGGGAGGTATGTTTGGTGTCCGGGCACAACGCACTGACAATGGCGACAGACTGCTGCAGCTGTGCGCATCCCATGGTCTCTATATTTCGAGCACTGCATTTCAACACTAAAAAAGGCATTATGTGACATGCAGACCATTGCGCACCTCTCAGCCATGAACGCAACTCGATCACAATAGTCAGTTAAGGACGTCCCCATTCTGCTCAAGACTGTCGTGGTTTCTGGAGCAACCACCTGGACCCGGATCATGCGGTTTTACAAGCCCGTTTTGTTCTATCTTTTGCCTGGAGGTCATGCATTCGTAACTGCAAGACGGTGAACTGGCATTCGGACGAGGAGAGTGTATGGAACGCTTACCAGGAAAATTGACGAGCAACCTGTCAAGTTCGTGTAAAGCTAGGGAACCTAAGGAACGCTGGGAACAAATCGAAGTAGCTGTGAAAAATTGTTTCCAGAATGTATGTTCCGGAAGAAGCTGTGCAGTTGCGACAGGGTTGGATTTGTGTCACCTCGATAAACCTTATGAACAAGCGTCTCTCGATTCCACCTGATCCTCAATTGCGTTCCAGACTTCCCTTCATCTGAAGCAGAAGTGGCCCGGGTGCTGAATTTACTGAACTGTAAGAAGGCCTCTGGGTCAGATCTCTTTTCTTCTGTTTTCAAGGATGGTGGAGAACAGTTTACACAATTCTGTAAGTCGATCGTACGAAGAGGACTTACATCAACCGTTTGCAGAAGTCACGTAAGAAGCCTGCGGAAGAACCAATTCCATTGGATCCCAGTAAGTATGTATTGAACTGTTCTTCAGTACAATTGAATTCTCTGCAATTAGAAGCCTTAGCTTTGGGTCTAGATTATAAAATACCATCATATAGGCCTAATCGTATTTATGTTGAAGCCCAGTTTGAAAACCTAATTGATCAGTTATCAGATCTTCAGCCAACTACTGCTGACAACCTAGGCTGGCTTAAAACGAAACTCACTGATATAGCTAATGGGTTTATCATGACTCCGATCAACGGCCAGTGCGCTGTCACAAAGCAACACCTACAATCACTAAGAGAACTTAAATCAAAAAATGTAGTAATCCTTAAGCCAGACAAGGGCTCCGGTGCAGTCATTTTAGACAGAGACGCGTATGTGCAGAAGATGCTGTCAATATTAGAGGACCGAACAAAGTTTCAACAAATAGACACAGTGGACAATATCACAGAAATAGAAGGTCGCATAGGACGGCATCTTCAACTTCTCTTACAACTGCACATGATCGATGACGTGACGTACAAATCCCTTAAACCGTGTGGGTCGTCGACACCTCAGCTCTACGGCCTCCCTAAAACACAGTCCGGAATGCCTCTTAGGCCTATTCTGGCAATGACAAATTCTCCGTACCATAAACTGGCACGCTGGTTAGTCACCATCTTAACTCCATTAAAACAAAAGTTTCAGGCATATTCTATTAAAGATTCTTTCGAATTGATCAGTGACTTGGACAACATCAATCTTGCTAATGAGTTGATGTGTTCCATAGACGTTCAGTCACTAATGTCTCGTTACGTGAGACAATTGATTATATTTGTGAGCTCGTTGAAACGAGCCACATTACTTTGCCTCTGCCTAATGATATTCTGAGGGAAGCCTTATTGTTATGCACTGAAAACATCAGCTTTCGTTTTCTTGATCGATGCTACCGCCAAATAGATGGGGTAGCCATGGGAAGTCCATTAGGGCCCATCTTAGCTGACTTTTTCATGTTAAGGATTGTAAGATTGAACGAGAGTTAGATAGTCAGGATAGCGAGGATCATGTCACCGATCATCGCGACGCAGATCTCGTTTGAAATGACACTTACGGGTGATCAACAGGTTCCGGTATCCAAACACACTGTCTGAGGATAAGACTCAGTGCAGCGCCGTATATAGTCTGGGTGCTATCACTCATGCGGTCGATTGTTGGCAATTTGAGACTTGTTAAATAATTGCGTGTGTCGTCTACATCCTCGTAAGATGCGTGGATCGGTCATCATCAAGAGGATGTGTGTATGAAAGTCCACAGTCGGCTGGTGCTAATACCTGAACTTTAGTAGTTTCACACCTGGTCCATCAAAAGCGCGCACTAGTGAATACACTGTTCACACGTGCAAGACGAATCTGCACACAAAGTCTTATGGAGGAGTTAGAGTTAATCACGACTGCACTAACTAAATCGAATGGTATCAATAAGGGATTGGTTCATAGACAAGGCACAGTAGGGAACCCGCCATCCGAAACGTGTGGATCACTAAGAGGACTGAAGGCGTTTATATATAAATTGCCTTTTAAGGCGACTGCAGTTGACAAACACAGAGTTGATGAATTCGATTAAATGAACTTTCAACGCAGTAACTTTGTGTACTAGCTGTTACCAGAAGCTGCCTGTGCCTTTAATCAAGAGAGATCAGCCTGTCGGTGCCACCTCACACTGTATCTACCAATTTACATGTAACTGCAAAGAAAGTTACATAGGCAGAACCGAGAGGTGTTTGATTTCCAGAGTGAAGGAACATTTGCCTAAATGGGTGCAGAACTCAGTATTACCGAAGAACGGCAATGTCGTTGAAACACGCAAGCAACCAGTGTCCGCAGTCGCAAGACATCCTGACCACTGGTCACGTCATCGACCCGACCTGTGCATTCAGAATCTTATTACGTCATCCCAAGATTCTTTTCGTGTCTGTGGTTGTCGCAAACAATCGACTGGAGCTGGCCGTGTGTGTTCAGAAACAGTTGTTTGTGAGCTTGACCCTGCCCTGGACTTAGTGACCTTTCTTAACTCATCAGTCGATTTCGAATTGACAAAACTCCTTTACAGGACCGAAGACTTGTGCTTTTCGACGATTGTTTTTTTAGAAATGGCTGGCGTTCTGGGGTCTTTCGCATCTCCAAGTTACCATCCGGTCTATTAGACTTCAGGTCACTAAGCACAAAAGAAGTCAGATACGTGAAAAACAGACAGGATTCCGGTCCCGTCGAGGATGCATTGATCACATTCTTACATTGAGACTGATCTAGGAGCGCCAGCATTCTTATAGGCAATTGGGTCTTTTAGATCAAAGACTACTTTCGATTCGATTGCTTGTGGTATTGTTTGGAACTGCCTTCTTCACAAGGTAGTTCCGGGGAAATACGTAAGTATTTTAAGATCACTGTGCCCATTCCGCAAGGCAGGGTGAGGTTTTAGGGATAACCGTCTCGATCTTTCCTCACTTCCAATGGTGTTCATCAGGAGTGTCCGATCTCTTCATTCCTGTTCTTTTTTTTGTCATGAACGACATTGTGGAAGGTGCGCTTAAGGAGTTAAGTGGAGTTGGCGTTGAGATTCTTCCTGTCGCTAGGTTGGCCGATCTGGAGTATGTAGACGACATTGTCTTACTTAGCCCCTCTGCCGAAGACATGCAGACCATGCTGAACAAGGTGAGTGACCGGGCTGGTTTGTATGGAATGCGCTTCGCACCTTCAAAGTGCAAAGTGTTACTTCAAGACTGGGGCATTTCCACTCCTACTTTCTTCATTGCAGGTAATCCACTTGAGACTGTGGACAGTTTCACATACTTGGGTAGCACTATCTCGTCAGCTTGTAATATTGCTGATGAGATATCAGCGAGGATAGCAAAGGCACGAGTTGCCTTTGCCAACCTGCGTCATCTGTGGCGTCGAAAAGACGTTCGATTGTCGCTGAAAGGAAGAGTATATAATGCTTGTGTACGTTCTGTTTTGCTCTATGGTTCGGAAACGTGGCCTGTTCGCAACGAAGATGTCAACCGACTTGCTGTGTTTGACCATCGTTGTCTCCGCCAGTTAGCCCACATTAAGTGGACTGATCGCGTGAGCAATACGGCAGTTCGCCGGACGCGTATTCCGGAACGCTCGGGATGCGCGATCAATTGGTCAACTACTCACGTTGCACAGCCTGCGATGGTTAGGTCACGTACTCCGCATGCCAGCTGAGCGTTTACCGTACCGGACATTATATACTGAGACCACCAACAGTTGGGTGAAACCACGTGGTGGTCAAGCGACAACGTGGTCACGAAATATGAAGACTGATTGTTCTATTGAGCAAAGTGGAGTAGGTGTCGCCTGTCTGGACTGGGGTCCTCGTGATCACTCAAATCGTTGGTTAGAAACGCTATCCGAGATGGTAATGTGGCATAGTCAATGGCGTACCTGTATTCATACTATTTCTGTTTCTTCCGCCTAGTCCCGTTCTGTTATTTTTTGAACCTATTTTAGTAACGTTTTCTTCTAGGATATTCCACGTCACTGTTGTGGTGAGCGGCAGCCCGAGCCACAGTACCTTTTGGTCAGGCTCATGGCTGTTATGATGATGATGATGCTATTGCGAATTTCACGTTATCCTACTTCTATGTTGCTCACATGGTTGCCACCTGGCCCAACGGCAATCAGAGTGAATAACCAGCGAACATATCATCCAGATTTGAGAGTTTGGATCCCAGAACGCCTACGATGGTGATTCGTACGTGATCTTTCATGAAAGTGGTTTGTTACCATATCGTCACATCCTTGCTTCACTAATCCGGTCTATCAGTTGCGTTAGCGCAATCTTCTATAATGATGACGTTCTCGGTTATCTCGAGTAACTCACCCACTGACCTTAAATAAATGCTTATTGAGGGTGACACGGACACAACGTATTTTATTGCCTCATCTATCATACCACCTATGAACTGTGTTTTGGCAGGGGTGCCGTTGGCATAAAGTCACACAGATTCTGACAGTGGCGTAGCCTTATCGCGCCATGAATATTGGTTGGAGCTGATTTACTTGCTTTGTCGTTAGGAACGGGGACAGGCCGATAAATGGCCCTTTGGGAATGATTTGATCGCTAAATGTTTTTGTGAACGCACTTGGTCTGGGGGTCTTCCTACAACTCGTTTTGAGTAAGTTCGCATAATTTTAATGATCATCGTTTTGAAGAATGTGGTCCATAAAATTACAGTTTACAAAGTCAACTAACGGGAATGACAAAGAGTTAACCCTTTTTATGCATGACATTGTTAGATCATTTATCCGAGGACCATATGTTTGATCAGGATTACTGCGACCATTGCGAACACTGACCAAGTAATCCGCGAGTTAGGGAAATTTTGTGATTGATACTAGCGGAACAGGTTTTGTGCTACGTTATGGGCCTTACGGCTCTATAATTGTTTTTAACAAATCAGCCAATGGACAGTCAGTGTTTTCTACTACCGACGCTTGTTTTTAGAAGCCGGATGATTTTCGTCAGGTTTTTCATGACCCCTCCTGGAATTCGAAGAGTGAAGATTCCTTTCGTCCAGTTTTAGACAATGACGCCGTTTTGTCAATCGGTATGTATCTTGTGTTATTTCACTTTTCGATCATGGCAGCGTTTTGTCGAATCCTTTTTGACTAACCGCCCCTTCACGCGATTTTTTGGTCGAAAGCTTCTCTGAAACTGTATATATGGTGATGCTTAGTCGGTTAACCTATTCACTCGGATAATTGATAGAAGCTGACTAGAATGAAATTGTTCCGTATGTCTCAACTTCAAAGTTAGTCGGACCACGAAACCTCGCTTAATCGGGCCAAAAGCAGTTAGGCTTCGCTATATGCACATCACACTTCAACGAAACATGTCATTACAGTGTGCTATTTTTCATTTTCTTACGAAGCTAGACTCTAATAATAGTTAGCCATTGTGCACATTACACCACCACTGTGGCCTGCTAGGACAAAGTAGTATCTATATGAACAAACTGGCGCATTGTAATTTACTAATGTGGTCCTTGGGTTTGTCGATACTTGGTTAACTGCAAAGTATCCGAAGTTAACGTGGTTAGCAACATTCTGCGTTATAAACGTTCCCGATACCCTTCACTGGCATGTAGTTTATTGCACTACGTCCTCCTTCATTAAAACAAGAAGACGGGACGCCAATGTAGCCACTTCTTCTTTTTTGCATTGACGAGAAATTTCGTGTGTTGCAGCTACATGGCATACTGGCCTTTACTGTTAAACATCTATGCTTCACCTTTAGAAGGCTGACTGAGTTCTTCTTGTGGGGTGTTTTTCGAACTCACTGATAACTGGAATCTTTGCTCTGTATAGCATTCCAAGGCTAATTAAACTCTCAGTTAACTTCCAGGTCTCTGTATAAAGTACATTTCTATCTTCAGTGTTCTTTGAAGTCACGCTTTGAATAGGGGGCTTGTATGCTGTTTTTATTGAGACTCTACCGCCCACGACATCAGAAAACGTCAGTCTCAGTGATTGCGTTTTACCGTCGCTGCTAACCTCATTCTCAACTACCTCCCAAAAGACTCAAGCTCTCTTAAGTACCGAATTACCCTCACTGGAGAACTGATATATTGCATCAAGCTCCAAAAAGCCGTATTTATATATTGTGCTTCCGTGTCACATCCATCCCTGTCGCTGTCTGTATATGCTGTAGCATACCCTTGCATTGTCCATACACACATTACTAACCATGCATAAATTCTGCCCCCTTTGGTTCTGGAAGGGACAGATAAACCGGTATGGAAAATGATTGAAAGGATTGGGCGAAAATGTGGACAAGTACACTTTTAGAAATCAACTACCCGGGGCTGTGGGCCTGCTGTTGGCCGTGTTATACTATTTGCTCGAAAGTATTCATGCTCAACGACGCAACTGCTTTTTTAACATACAGCCTACCAGGTTGCCGTGGCTTCCAATTAAACCACAATTACGATTTCGCGGTATGTGCGACATTATTATGGCTTCTTCCAATCGCTTGGCGTTTTTCAATAACGTTCGGCAGACATGTATTTCACCGATCTGTTTGCAGTTTTACCATCTAAACACTGATAAACTGGGTTATTTATTACATAGTGCCGATTGCTCATGCGCGTTTTGCGGTGTGAGAGAAATCTCGCGAAGGAATGCGTTAAAGTCGTTGTATGTTAAATTTGTAAGCATGACGATCTTTCACGGTGAAGTGTTTCTGATGTTCACCACTTCGTATAGTGTTCTTCTGGGGTGTCCGATCTCCTTGTTTCCGTCAAACGTTGTCATAGACGACATTCTTTATAGTACATTCATATCCTGGGTTTCATTTCACTGCCAGACTGACCGACGTGGAGTACGCGAATGATATTGTTTTGCTTGCCCCTTCTGTCAGAAGCCATGATGAACATGCCCATTAACCAGACTGTTCTGAGTGGTGTGCACTTCCCACTTTCAAAGTGCAGTGCCGCTTTAAGACTAAAGCGCCATCTCTATCCCTTTCATTTTGGGTAGCCCATTTGAAACTGTGAGCCGGTTTACCTGCTCCGTCTTACCAGCTCACGATATTGCCGAGAAGATATAAACAAGAGTAACAAAAACACGTCTTATCTTTGCTAATCCACGGCATCTGTGACGCTAATAAGTTCAGTTGTCGATGGAGAGAAGGGTGTATAATGCATGTGTTTGATCCATTGTGCTCTGTAGTTCGAAAGTGCAGTCTGTCCACATCAAGTGTGTGGCCGGTTTTTCGTGCTTAACCATAGCTGTCTTCGTCAGTTAGTCCACATTAAGTAGGTTGGTCGGGTACACATCTCAGCCGTTCACCGGCGCGCATCATTTTCTCGAAAAACTCTCCAGGTACGCGGTCTCAGTAGGTCATGTGACAAATACTTATATGCGTTTTGTAGGTGAGTAGAGGCATGTGCACTCCTTATGCCGACTGAGGCGGTTACCTCACTTGGAGTGTTCGTCTTACCCGAACCCCATCGAATGGTTGGATAAAATCATGAGGTAGTCATGTAGCGTCATGTTAACGAATTATGATGATTGGCTATCCTGTTGTTTGTGGGTGTCTCTCAACTTCTTGATGGCTTCGCGGTCATCGGACTTGCTGGTTGGAATCTTTGACGAACGTAGCAGCTTACCACAGTCAATAACTTGTCTACATCCGCACAATTCTTTATTTATTGTTATATTGTCAAAGCTTGTTTTCATTTTTTTTGGTCGCATTTCTATTCTAGTATATTCCTCTCATGGCTGCTGACCAGACTCATGGCTGTTTATGTGTATATGCAAACATCCAGGCCGTAAATGGGCACCGTCACATACAACTGTAGATTTCACTTGATCACCATTCGTTGATTCAGCGCCGTATGTGTTTCGACATGCTGTGACTTCTATCTGACAGGAGTAAGTGGTGGACCTTTCTGCACACCTCCTTGAAACGCATTTGCTTGAAGGCCAACGACATCGAAAAGTGCCCAAAGCATCGCGAGGTTCGGGTAGAAACTTTTAAATCGTCTGTTGACCTTTTCAACACTATGGGTACCATTCTTGGATTTATGTTGCGATTTGTCTCTTACACCACTCGTCTAGATTGTATGGTGATGTTATGGCTCTGGTACGTCATTACCTGACCAGCTCTTGAAAATTGCACAAACTCAGCCGTGTGTTTCTCACTTATCATTACTGTGCGTGTGGTATGTATTTGTTTTATAGTGCTTACTCATGTAACGTCCATACGAGTGCTTATTTGAACCTCGATTATCCGCTTTTGACAGTTTGCATACAGTTGTCATTCTGTTGCGGTATCATCTGTGAGTAACGAGATTGTTGGATAACCGAGCCTCGAAGATTACGGTCTCGATTAACACAGTCTCCTCTTCTCCCTTCGTTTGTCGCTTAACCGCTCTCTTCTCATGGCCTCATTTGCGGAACCCAGGTTTGACTGGGAAAGGCATCGCCGTGGCAAGACGATGACCTGACACAGAATCGTGAGACAAATGACATTGTAGCTCGAATTCGTTTTTTCAGCTTATCTTTCTGGTTAGGGACTCAGAGATGCGTAACATATACCTTTGATGACGTTGTCTACTATAATGCGAAGTCATGATTAGTGGCCCTTTTGTTGGGAATTGGATATGTCACGAATATGGCTTTGAGTTTATTCCTCGTGTGTTTGAAATTGCGCTTATTCCCGCACGTGACTGTAATTGTCAAACTTTACTGACATTTTTGGCAGATATTGAAGCGATCCTTGAAGAACATGGATTGAAACCATCCGGTGATTCTAATTCAATTACCAACGAGCACAGCCACATTGATATTGCCAATATTTTGGAAGAGAACAGATTGCTTCGCGAACCAATTAGTCGCATGCAAGTAATTAACGTGTTCCTCTTTCCGCGACTCATATTACAAGCACAGCTACATGAGCCAAGTAGAAAGTGCCTCAGGAGCTTCTGTGTATCTATGTTCATAAGGTTGGGTATCGCGAACTATCCATGGTGCGGATTTAACTTCTGTATCGCGAGCCAAAAAACATCCGTGACGCGCCCACCCATGCTTAAGACCACCAATTTATAGGCGAAAACTGTCGTTTAAGACGCTCGTACTGCAGAATGCACACTTATCCTTGACCACGCATGATAGTACAAGGGGTTTGTGAATTACCAGTAATCAGCTATTGTATTATCACCAAGTTCAAGCACAAGCCGTTTCCCTGTCACTGAGTCCTGGCACGGCTACATGACTTGGGATGTTCACAGAAACAATACAGTAATATAGTACGGCAGCGATAAAATCATATGAATCAGCCACTCGGCTTTAGTCGGTTAACCGCTAACAAGAACACTATATTAAATGTTCGGAAAAAATGAATATATATATCACAATAGTGACCGAGTCGCATCAACAGCGAGAAACAGAGAATGCAACTGCGCGTAGTCAATAAGGTCCTGTAACTGAAGGTCATACCCAGTTTTCAACGGCCAATCACGAAAAAAGACGTTGCCAGAAAATTCCTCTCAAAGGTAGTAGCGTGAAGAGTCCGGCTGGAAGTGCGGGGGCACTGGCGTTGCGTTCCTACTGCCAGTTAGCTGCTTGAATTCACTAAAAATCGCAGCGAGGTTTGGCTCGCCTCTGCTTGATAAATCCGCCGGCGTTTCGCCTATTGTTGTAAATGAATGGACAAACAGGTTGCAACGTTTGACAACAGGATGTTCACTGGAAGCTATTTGAAGCCTTTTGCTTCGTCAATCGTTGCTGAACAGGAATTTGGTTACAAAATAGGCTAAGTACACCGGACGATTTCATAACGGTATTTTCAGGAAAGTCTGGTCTGGGCGTATCAAAGTCCTCAGCAGTAGTACGGATTGTTACCGAGGATGAAAATAAACAGTTCACAACACGATCTAAAAATGTGAAAAGTAGAGAGCAGTTTGTTCATTAAATACTCTCTAGTCTACAATCAACCAGTCGAAAATATTCTCATCAGTCACTTCAAGAGGAGTGAGGAGGAGAACCCATGAGAAGTGCTCAGGAGCATCGTAGGCCCTTAATCGGTACATCAGTATGCGCTGCATTCGTAAAAAACTCTTTTGGAGTTGACAGCTATCTAAGCGAACCTACTATGTCTGTAACCAAACGAACGAACATATCGGCCGATGAACCTGCGCGTTTTATTTTCCGGCAATCCAGCCGTTCCGCCTGAAAAAGGCCGCCGTCTTTCTCGTGGACGGCGTGGAAGAGGAAACTCGTGAGATTTTGACTGTGACTGAAACAGGTTAGTCGCAACTGCGTCTGTTCAACCACCCACCACTCCTTTCGCTACATGTTTACTGTCACTGTTGCATCGCTCAACTCATTGGCAACACATTGATGTTCAACATTGACTCTGCCACCTCATACAGCAGAATGGACGATAAGCACTAACCTAAAGATAAAAGACTGGAAAGACGAAACACAAGGTAAAAATGCCATATGTCGAAACCAAACACTCAAATAAAGGTCTACACTTGATAACCAAACAACGAATCGAAGGGAGAGTTATAATGGCCCGCATCACAGATCAAGCCACTATAACAACCGGCTGTACCCTCGCCCTGTCTCCTCAGCGAGGGACTAAGTGATTCCAACGCAGCGTTAACATTCAGTTACCTGAAATCTTGTTTATGTGGCAGACATATATTAACACATGCACGATATCTTTGTCATTGCGAGACGATTGCTCCAATAGTCAGAGTCGAACTCTAACGCGAATCAGTACACTGACTTAGCGCAGATACAGAGGAAGAATCAGCACCGGTAATATGCACCACTGAACCAGGAAGGACCTCGCTGTCAACAAAGAAACATCCAACACGAATCCGTATTCACCTCAGAGACATTTCGCCATCCATGGGGAAATGTTGAGTATGTTTCCGTCCGCTCACTATGGTCATAGCTTAGATGTTAATTCGTTATCTTCAGCTGTAATTGCCGCGCAGTCGTAGTTGGGTTCAATTTATTGTAACACGAGGCTGGGTGCCCACAGTCCTGTGTATTGACGGTGAGCGGAAGGTGAACGTTTTTGCTCCTCATTCTCATTTTTCTCGGTTTTTATTGAGAAATCAAAAATGGTCTTGCGCACACCACATTTCTCAAGCACATTTCTTTACATCCCATCGGGTTCACACAATCTTGGACAAAAAACACTTGGACATGATCACTTAGTTTCAATAATCGAGACGTATTTAAAATGAAAATAGCAGGACTGTTGTTCTCGCCTCGCCGCACATGTGCTTACATGCACCAACCTCTCGCTATCAATCGCATCTGTACGTTTTGCTGAATACCGGTGGTTCCTCGACTAGTCGAGCTTTGCATGAACCTACTTGTCTCTCACCACGTTGCGTGACTTGACATTCAATGCTGACCATCTCACGGTTAAGCAAGAAATCGCGACACAAACTGCAATCAGTTGCTCCAAAAGGACATGGTTTTTGTTATCTTATATTAATGCCAATTTGGTCAATGTCTGCTTTATTTTCCTCCGACAGTTCTCTAGATTTTATCGGTGTGCTCCAAAGTATTTTGTTCCATCTCTCACCATGTTTTCAGAAACGTCAATCTCATACATAAAGCGTCCGCAGTTCATTACCGTTAGAATCATTGGCAAGTTGATCCTAAGATGGTATTGATTGGGTCACTTGACTATCCAATCACGGTAAGCATGCAATATTGTAAGACGATGTTCGCTCTCCTACATGGGTGCATCTGCGTATCAAGTCATTACTGTTTTGAAATATGCGGTTAATCCGGATGGATATTGTAGGTGGTAAATACTTCTGCAGTAAACCCACTAAAGGTACGATCAAGAAAAAACATCCCATTCCCTCAGGTTCATCAGGTAGTTACCCATGTGTGCGATTGCTCACACCATTTTGAATTACTCACTGCTGAACATCCGCACGCGTTCTTTTCCTTCTAACTTTTGAAGACACAACGTTAACATTATCAGCGTGAATTGAGTGATGAATGAGAAGGCCCTACAATTGATCAATAAATCTTTTGGATTAGTCAACCGGTTTTCCAAACTTTATGGAATTGTGCCGTGTCGCATGGACTAATAAAATTCATACGCAGGGGTTGAGAGAATCCGTGGTGGGATATGTGAGCAGTATTTCTCAGAAGTTGTCTTATCTATGGTTACTGAAAGACTGTCGCAACAACAGATTGCTCCATTCAATCCGTATGAATGGAAGTTCCTGTGATGCATGTACGTAGAAGTACAGCAAACGTGGTCGAGTACATTGCGTTCTATGTCCCCGATTGCGTGGGTGCTGCATTCCAACTTATCGCTGCAAACTGCTTTGTCCGTTTGGTCTTCAACTCATACTGTTGTGTAGGTTTTCGACCAGCAGATTCCAATATGTCAGCGATACAAACCCGTAAAATCACTAAACACTCACTTCGGTTACTCGGGCTCTATTGTACTGGTGTGTGTGTGTGTGTTCTACACAGGGACGTTTCCACTTTTACTGTCTACTGTCCTTATGCGCGTGAAACATTTTGGTTATGTAACTTTTCTGGGAAACTTGTTCCAATTTTAATTGTGACTAGCATATTGATAAGTGTTGTGCGGTGAATGATTTTGTATCCGTGCGCTTTATCTGGACGTAAACTTGAGACACGTTTAATAACTCCGTGGACTAATTACTGCTCTCTTTTGTGTGTTTTACTAATCGGGAATTCGTAACAATTGATAGGTGTGTGGTTTATCATTTCTCGATAGCGATTTTTCCATCGGTGGTGTTAGGGTACCGGTGACGGCAAACAGCAATCGCCACTCGGGCGACTTAAAATTTACGTCTTATAATTGTTATGAAAGGGTTTATCAACCGACTCATGACGTCACTGACTCTGTAATGCCGCCGAAGACGGACTTTCACTTTCGTGTGAACCTAATGATTGTAAAATAGTGTGGTCCAAGAGCATATTCTGATAAGTCTTCTGACTCCTCTGCTTAGAGTTCTTGCGCAGAATAAATTGCTCTCTCTCTATATATATCATGTTTCGTTCCCCTTGTATTTTTCACCCACGGTTTTCGACTGGGAGATGATGGAGTTGAGGTTACCTCAGTGGCACTGTCTATCTCGACTGATTCACCCCATCCGTGATGGTCAGCCAGTTATGGTTGTTCAGGTAGACCAAGTATCTGACACAAGTCTCCCATATAAGCTCCAGCTCTTGAAAAGAGTTTTGACGATGAAGGTCAACGGATAGGACAATGGTCTCATTCCGCCGAATAGCCGTTTTGACTGCTTAAGCCGAGCCTTTTGTTGATCGGCGAACTTTTTCATTCAAGATTACGATTGTTTATTTAGCTGGCTTTTTGACTATTTTTTGGGCTCAGTATAGCTCAGTGATAACGTTGCCAACTACCAATCACGCGGCTGCATGTTGGAGTCCTAATGAATTCATCTACTCTGATAATTGGGTCATCTCTAACAGACTGTCGGATTAGGTAACACTTTGTTCAGTTACCGCCCAAGTGACCTTCTGTGTAACTGCGAAACCTAGCCAACCCTTCCGGAAGATGTTCAGAGGATGTATGTCCTCAATCACTGATGTCTCCGAAACATGAACTGTTGTGAATGCACTGCAGTGAGGAAGTTTGCTGGCATAGTTTCGAGTTGGGCAAACCGCTTAGTCAGCTCGGACACGTTTTGCACATGTACCCTTATCGCTTGCCATGCTGTGTCGCCATTACATGTGTCTGCTTAGTTTAAACGTAACAGTCTAGTGACCAGGAGGTGACGTAAGTTCGGTGCTTGACTGCACTGACTTCAAAGTTCGATTTAATGGGGTTTTCTCCGGCCCAGAGAACGAGGAGCAATCTTTGTTGGTGGCGCTGTTGGACGAGACAAAGTGTGAGTCAGTGGCACTTGCATTGTGAGTTTCCATGGTTTCCACATGAGATTGTGCATCCACTATTTGTTTTAATCTGCGATTTTCCTTTCTTTTACTTCTCCCCGTGTATTGGTTCTGATCTCGATGCCAGCCGATTGTAATCGGTTGAGCATTAGTTGTATGAAACTACAGTGATCTCAAGGACTCTTGTCTGGGTTTGGTCAGTATAACAGTATACAGTCTAATTCCTTGCGTGTTAACGAATGCTTTTCAATGTTAAAACTGGAAACGAAACCTCACTTTTTCTATTTCCATCCCGTGATGCTGCGTGAAGCCGATAGCATCCGCACGGAAGCATACCGTGATTTCATCCTGTCCAATGCGTCTACTCATTTTGCCGGAAAATGGTGTGCTTGACGTGGGCTGCGGCTCCGGCATTCTGTCTCTGTTTGCTGCTGAGGCTGGCGCGGCAATTGTCTACGGTGTGGAAGCGTCGACAGAAATCTATGCAGCTTCATTAGAAACTGTGAGGTACATAACACTTCTTCATTCCGTTTATTCTTCCAAACAGTTTGTGTATGTATACTGGAAAATGACTAATAACAAGTGTACGTCGCTTTATCCTCCTTCGTTGTTGGACTTCCTTTTCAAGTGGACTGAAATCTATCAGTTATTTGTTGCCGGCATGTAACATAAGAAAAATTTACCGCTGCTCCAGCAATAGTGGGTTTAGGTTTTTACAAACGGTTGATCTCATTAACGATCAACGAAATGTTGATTTGATGTTTTAACCTAGTTGGGTCTGACCAACACCACACACGTCAAGGAAATCGAAACTACAACCTGTGAATAGGTGTAATAATGCTGGGCCGTCGTAACATAATAATCCAAACACTTATCCATTAAATTATGAGGTCGCGATCACCAAGGCTGTGTGAATGTGTATGAGTTACTTTCCCCAACTGTTGCTCATTCGCCATACCTAGGCATTGCTTATAGGTTCTCTGAAAGTCAACCTATTCTTCGTGTATAGGCTGGTTAAACTCTGTTGTTAACAGTCTCTTACATGCTATTGTCAAATAACCAGTTTACTTCAACAAAACGTTAAATAAGTAAGGGGGGAGTTGGAAATGTTCCCCTCACTGGGTCACTTGCAGGTTTCTCCAACGCAGTTAATTGATCACCCGTGATATTTCTGTTATTTCAAGTCCTTACCTGTTTCTTCGATTTCAGAGCAAGCAAAATGGAAAATCGTATTACCCTTATCCGGGATCGTGCAGAAACTGTGAAATTGCCGGTAGACAAGGTGTGTGCTCGTGTTGTTTTCAGTGGCTTGTTTGATTTTTAGCGCATTGCAGGTCGTTTTTGGTCGTTCAGCAGGTCCCACGGTTCGAGTACTCTTTGTCTTATTGTGGTAATCACACAAAACTTCCATGTTAGAACTACGCTTTCGGATGCTGTTAGTAATGGTGTCTGAATTTGGAGAACCTGACAACGTGTTTCACGAGTTGCGATATGCCTGATCTTGTTAACCTACGTGTTTTCCCGTTGTCATAACCATACCTACAGCGAGCACGATTTTGAACAGCTATTGTATTAGGTCACACCGCAAGTTCTTACACTTTTGAGGAGAGTTTTGACAGAGTAGAGTCCGTCCGAAATTCATACTTCTCCAATAGTGAAAGACAATTTTGTTCAACTCACCTTTGCCAGTTTAATTCATGTGCATGTACGCCACTTGCGTGAAATATACTTGAGAATAGCCAAACACGCTTCATAGTCACCTCTCACCCTACGACGTTTCTTAGGAAAATAGTCAAGTGATGCACTTCCAACTCGTTGCATTACGACTCCGTTCTACTTGTTGCACCAGTTCATATAAAGTCGTACCGGATTACTGCAGCAGCAGACCACCAAACGGGAGTAACGCTCTTCTTCCTGTAAAGCTTACGTTTGAATATCCGCTCTTCATTACAACTACTACCGGATAATAGGAACGGTTCAGGTCCATCGTATAACAGCAGTGAAGCGAACACCTGTGGAACTTCAGCTGTATCTTTGTGTGAATCTCTGTCAATCCATGCGTTACTCGTTGGTCAAGCTCTCTTTTTGCTACTGCATTCCAAAGACCACATGGTTTTGGTTGAAACGCCAAGCTTTACCTGAGTCTGCGTAGGCTCACCTGCACTTCGCTTCCATCGGTTCTTTCAGGCAGTCTTCTAGACGAGTTTAGACTTTTCTATCACGCTGCCGATGTTCTCACACGGTCATGATGAACAACACAATTTCTAACGCATTCAATCAATTCTGCATATATTAACAGACCACAGAGCCGCGAAGTCAACCATTGAGAAATGTACAAGACACTCAAGATAAGCTACTATACTTCCTTCAACGTGTTCCCCATATTTGGGATATGACAATTTGTACACGCGTTACTGGCTTCCTGTAAGCAGCTACTTTAGTCCGAGTGTCTTTTCCTGCGAGGTGCACTTGTCTACACGCTCACTGTGTGGTGTTTGATTAAACCCAAGGCGTGACTCAACACTTGTGGCTGTGTCTGTTTGTGTTCAAGGCAATCAACCGCGTCAAACATTTCGCTACCTACAGGTCATCCATGCGCAGCCACGGGTACGGTGAGTAAGCGTTCAGTTTCAGGCACACTTGATACTCGCTGGATAACAAAGCACGATGCTTCTCGTTTGTTTTAAGCCAGTCACTAAGGTTGTAAAGCTTTTATGAACGAGAGTAAGGCTTCGAATGTCCGGCTTTTATAATGCTGAAGTACCAAAACAAAAGGGGATGCTAGTCTGTTTAAAATTTTGCAGCTGTTGGGCATTTGCAGTCAGTTGATAATGTTTTACTGCAGGTCACACGCAGTAAATCGATAGTGAGGGAACGATTAGTGAACGTCAGATAGCTCCAAATGACATCAGTAAATCTTTCCAGGCCATAAAAGCAGCAGTTAAAATGAATGGTTTGGTACGATGCTAAGTTGAACAAGAATGGAGAAGTTGCAGTTACAAAATTCAACAGTGATTCATTGGAGAAACCTCAACTGTATGGTGACAGTAAACGGATTAATGCGTGGCGTCGCATGATTAGTGTAACCAACTTAGCCCGAATATGACAATTTGGAGTTTCGGTTCGAGGACAGCACCTTCGTATAGGATGAACGGTACCTTCAAGATGCTTTGTTACACAAATAAGAATATCGAAACAACTAGCTTTGTTTTGAGGTAAACAGAATAAAAGAGGCTTACAAATATTAATTTGCTCATTGGATAGGACAAACGTGCCAGTTGACCAGTTGGAAATGAGGGTAACTCTTGGGTGGTACTGCTGTGAACCGCACAACAGATAGGCAATCTTATCGAAACATCACCGAACATAGTCCTTTCATAGCCACTATTAAAAGGGCCATTGATGCAACGAAACATAAATTGAAAGAAAGGCGTAGTTCAAGGTGCAGCTCTTTTGGATTTTGGATACATATTATTTTGAGAAGTTAACGATAGTCACGCCTCGTAAATGGGAACTTACTAGCCACTAGACAGGCTTTCGCCTCAGTGAGGCAGAGTCAATAATTTAAGCGGCTTTCGCTGGGTTATGGATAAGTGTAGACGGAGAATAGGTAGAAACTTTAAAGCTTAGTGGTGACGAACAAGGAGGAAGCCCACGCGGCGTGGATGGATAAACTCTATCATTCGCTAGACGGCCGTGGTCTTCAGGAAGTGTCACGTTCTCCACTCTCTAATCGTTGGCTGTTCAATCCAGACCGCATCTTCCCCAGAATCTTTATTCGTGCCATCCAGCTCAGATGTAATCTCTTGCGGACCAAAGTCCGAAATTCACGAGGTGGCCGAAGTGACCACTCAGTTCTCTGCCGTGGCAACTGCGGTCAACCGGAAAGCCTTGCTCATATTCTGCAATCATGCTGGATCACCCATGACGTGCGTTGTGCTCGACACAACCGCGTGGCCAAAGACCTGGCGAAACGACTGCGCAACTTGGGCTATACAGTCTTCGAGGAGTTGCGAGTACCAACGACGAGCTCGTTCATCAAACCCGATGTGATCGCGGTTCGTGACGGCGCTGCTGTGGTGCTTGACGTCAGTATAGTGGATGACTATCGAAGCCAACTTGCCTGGACGGACAAGGTCGTGAAGTACAGAACCGACTCTCATAATGCCGCCATTCAATCGGTCCTCCATACTTTGGGCTGTGATGTGAACTCTGTTTCTCATTCACCTGTGATCATTTCCTTTCGCGGTATTATATTTCCCTCTTCATGTAGCGCTATTCTTCGACTGGGACTGCCCTCCTACGCAGTCACGGATTTATGTCTACTGACTGTTCTAGGTTCCCTAAAAACCTACGACACATTTATGCGGGGAACCTGGCGTTAACTGTTGCCACCTCTCTGACAGTTGTCTCATTATGAAGGACATTTTTCTGTCCCGATGCGTGAGCCTTGACTGTGATAGCACCCATGTGCCCTGAAGAGCTTTGATTTTGTGAGACTGAGCGTTTATCTCATTTCTTTTCTTAATTTATTTTATCGTGTATTTTTTTCCCTATTCTAAAATCCGTTTGTCTCGTACCACACAATTAACTTTTCGTTTGATTACTGGACTATTAACGCTTGCAATTCTTGTGAGAGGACTCGTCAACTGTTCAATGTTGCCAACTATGCAGCGTCCCACATTTGACAGACATCCTGTTTTCATATTCACCCTTTCACATATCTGCTGCTCAATTTTGGTGTCATCGTTTGTTCTTCCCTCGAACGAAAATTTGTGCTATCTTCTCAAACATTAATAACCTCTTCATTGTAGAATATTCCTATATTTGGAATAGGCTTCCGAATCACAT
>LOND01001858.1:15384-28951 GCA_014220965.1 Paragonimus kellicotti | reverse complement strand
TGATCGCGGTTCGTGACGACGCTGCTGTGGTGCTTGACGTCAGTATAGTGGATGACTACCAAAACCAACTTGCCCGGACGGACAGGGTCGTGAAGTACAGAACCGACTCTCATAATGCCGCTATTCAATCGGTCCTCCATACTATAGACTATGATGTGAACTCTGTTTGTCATTCACCTGTGACCATCTCTCATGTAGCGCTATTCTTCGACTGGGACAGTCCGCTTACGCAGTCATGGATTTATGTCTGAACTGACTGTTCTAGGTTCCCTAAAAACCTACGACACATTTATGCGGGGAACCTGGCGTTAACTGTTGCCACCTCTCTGACAGTTGTCTCATTATGAAGGACATTTTTCTGTCCCGATGCGTGAGCCTTGACTGTGATAGCACCCATGTGCCCTGAAGAGCTTTGATTTTGTGAGACTGAGCGTTTATCTCATTTCTTTTTTAATTTATTTTATCGTGTATTTTTTTTCTATTCTAAAATCCGTTTGTCTCGTACCACACAAGTAATTTTCGTTTGATTACTGGACTATTAACGCTTGCAATTCTTGTGAGAGGACTCGTCAACTGTTCAATGTTGCTAACTATGCAGCGTCCCACATTTGACAGACAGCCTGTTTTCATATTCACCTTTTTACATATCTGTTGCTTAATTTTGGTGTCACCGTTTGTTCTTCCTTTGAACGAAGATGTGTATATTGCTCTTCAAAATAAACGATATATAGTAGTTAGAGACCAGTCTGCGTTTGGACCTGAACAATCACATAGTTCACCAATGCCAACAGTTTTAGGCTTGAGAACACGACGAAATTCAACGAACAATGAACAATAGCTATTGGTATGTTGCAAACGATGGGCTGAAAGTGGAACAGTTGTTGAACAAGTTTTTGTGTGTATAATATTTACGGAGAGGCATTTTGATAAATGAGTTCAGTCTTCCAGCAGTTATAGTCAGTAAGCGGTTTAGTCCCTGATCGCTATGAATTTAAGACTGCTGTTGATCATTCGTGAAAACGAGGCGGAAAGAAGAACGATAAAGGATGGTTGCTGTTGCATGACTAGTGTTTGTGCGCACAGTAACATTACGATCGTAAATGTACATGAGGTATGTTTGCTTCACTGGTTCAAGTAAATCTATATGGGCTGATTCTGTTTGTTCGGTCAAAGGCAACGATACACAGCCTTCTGAGTTTCGGCGTCAGTGGGGCTGTATCATGTGAAGCTAGATCGGCTGGACTATGTTCACGAATGTATGATTGGTCATCTTCGTCCGGATCAGTCTGTGTCATCGACTGCTTCGTTATGAATTCTTTTCGGTAATGGTTCGAGGTGACGTTGATAATCCTCTTAGATTTTTGTCGTATGTTGTCTCATTTCCGTTTATACTACACCATTAACCGACGTTCAGGATAATTGTCCGCGCTGGCTGTGTTGACCGTATAAAGTTAGTCTATATGCAGGAAATGCACATTTTTGTTGTCAGTCGCAAGTGCATCTTCACGGTATGTTAATGCTTAGCTAATCACGAAGTGATCTGTTTACACCGAGAGCGTATACTTTAATTAAAATATATTGGAGTTTTGCTCCGGATCTCTTGTAACTTAGACGAACTGACCACATTTGCCTGTATATTCCCGCTTACATGTACGTCCTAGGTGGATGTGGTTATATCCGAGTGGATGGGCTACTTTCTGCTGTTTGAATCTATGCTGGATTCGGTGTTGCACGTGGCTAGACGTTATCTCTGCCCTCAGACCGGACGTATCTATCCAAGACATTATACGTTAAACTTGTTGGCTGTTTCATGCAGTCCCACACTTCGTCATGATAATGTTGACCTCTGGCAGAACGTCTATGGCTATCCAATGCCCGCACTACGTCGAGCAGCCCTATCTGAAGCACATGTTTTGTCGTTGTTGGATGCTCATCAGGGCGGTGGTGATCAGCGGGCAAACATCGTGGTTCTCACACACGTCCCATGCGCGATTTATAACCTAGATTTGTACACACTGTGGCAGCAAGGTCTTCATGCGTCTGATTTCCAGCCATTTCGGAACTTTGGCGAGTGCCCGTTCAGTCTGTTGGTGGATGCAAAGCCTGGTTGTGCACCCATGATCCTGGACGCTTTTGTGGGCTATTTTGATGTTCGCTTTGATGATGATGCCTCGGTGCAGGTAAGCTAAATGGCAGAGCTCACTTTTTGGCCTTCCAGAAAAGTATGATCCTTTTGTTGTCTCTCTCGGTTGATTCGTTGTCCTAACTGTCCAAAGCGCATGATGTAAGGTTCAAGAAACCTTGCTATTTAGTTGCACACGTTGGTTGTACTAACCCTTTAGGAGTTTGTTGTCGATTGCAGCTATAACTCCGTTGGTTTTGTCGCTTCATATTGTAAAGTACACAATTGTAGATAATACTGGAAGATTTTCATAACAGTCACTGTCATTTCCAAACTGTGCTGTTGGGCTTGTGTGTTGATTCACACTGGTATTGACAGACAATACACACCAACCACAGTTTACCGGATGCAGCTGCCTTAATTACACCTAGAAAATGTCGCTGCAAAATACTTAAGTTATGCTCAAGACGGATATTGACTATTTAGACGTCATGCTATTCGTAGTCGGCTTCTTCATACATCGCACCTTCCAACTACCACACTTTACCTGTCCCAATCCTATCCTAGTGGTTGGCATTACATGACGCGTTTCAGGTATTCGGTTGTCCATCGAGCTTGATGTTTAGCATGCAACCGTTTCACCACCAGACGAAGTGGCAGCACCAGTGCGTAGGCGTTTGGACATATGTAGGTTTAGCTAATTTCCACGCTCAAACCACTATGCTTTGATACTGTCAACCCAATCAGTGGTGAGACCTTTGTAGATTAAACAAGTTTGATGAACAACCGATCACCAAAACCAACAACCAGAACTGACAGTCTGCCATTATCTTTAACAAAGATTCAATTTTTCCCACTGATTTGGATGTCTGTATAACTCTACGGGATCTGTTGTCGCATGCCATACGTTCTCCCGAGACGAGATGATGATGTAACTGATGATAAGCCTTCGGTTCTAACCATAGGTGTATGTGAATCTCCATAATTTAAAACTGCAGTCGTACTTACACTAATCTCGGAAAAATGTCAGGACGTTAATTTCTACCTGCAAGATTGGTTTTCCAAGTAGAGTGAAAAGACGATCCTTCAAAAGCGTCGACTTTTGTTGAGTGTTAACAGCATTTCTCTGTATTCGTATGCCAGTAAATACCTCGGCATCCTTACGTCATTTTTGCAATCAAACCCTACCTCAGTTTTGCAGTTGACGGCTCGATGAGTTGCTTGGATTTCTGAATGTAAATTTTAGAAACTCTGCTTACCGCATGCCGTATTGGACGAGTGCGCAAACGTTTCGACTTGTTTGAGTCAGTCTCATGAACAGCACATATCGTCTGAAAAATGTTGCACTCAATAAACTGGGCGTCAGGTTTGTTCGTACTCGGGCTAGCAGTGCAACAAATCCAATGAAACACCATGAACCGAAGGTAACTGTAACTAGTGATAGTTGAAACGAATGGAGTGAACCTAGGCAGACTATAGACTGCGGTTTTCGAACTTGACAGGTAATTATGACAGTAATGATTGAGTGCACTGTCTATACTTTAATAACCCATGTGGCTCAGTTTTGGTTACGATGTAACCTGAGAAGGCTTGTTTCGAGACTCTGAGAGTACGAACAAGTGAAACAGAATACACATTATATTTCATATCGAAAATTGAAATATTTGGTGATTTTACGCATAACATTCTAACCATTTAGCCAATGTTCTTTATCAGGCGTGTTTAACAAGAATCTCATCTTAACGTTATTGTGAATACCTTCATTGAAGATCCACCGGTGAGTAGCAGTGGAGCCTTCAGTGTGTCGTTGCTGTTTATTGTTCTTTGTAGGACAAGAATGAACAGATCGACTGATGAATACTATCGTGACGGAACTGCAAGTATGCCACAACTTGAGCTGTCGCTCCCATAATAAAACTGTTAATCGGTTTGGGCCTTGCTATGGTTAGCCCAAAGACTTGTAATGTCTGGCCGTAGGACTAAAAAATTAAACTACAAGGCAAGCAACAGTGCAAAAGACGTCTTGTATAGTGACATTTCAGTCGCATGTCATCGAAAATTAACGTACACGGTATATAGTGGAAACAAATAACAAAGCGAAATCTTTCCGATTCTGTCTGACACGGTATATCAGATGATTGAAACACTCGATGTTGTGTCGATGATGTTTCAATAAACAGTTTGGTTGAAAGTTCAAGAAAGGAATGCTGTTTTCTGTTGTTCACTCTAACTGATTTTCCGGTGAAGTCGCTTGCACTTAGGCATGCAGCTGTAACCGTCAGAGCGTTTTCGTGCAGAACAAGAAGATGCATACATGATGTCCTGTAATCAGGTCGCATTCGTCCATCTAACACTCACTGTTCTTATTTTCTGTTGTTTTCGGAAACCAGACAAAAATAGAGAGAGTAGAAGCAATGGTAATCTTTAGAGTGAATGTATTACATGTTTATAATGTATCGTGTGTGTATTGATTGGTTGCAGTCTGCCGTGATTGTTTGTTAGTATGATATTTGTTTGCTGATATTTATATTAGGTTTGTCTGATTACAGATTTATGAACACTCTGTTCAAGCTGTGGTTGGTTCCACATTCATTTTCTTCCTCACACCTCATGATTTCACCCGTTCTCTGTTTCTGCTCTTCTGCATCCTAAAAAATACTGTCAATTTGATATTCGACTAGTCGAGACAGTAAGCTCTTTATTGTGTTACGTAATTGCCGTTAACTCATCCATTTATTACTTATATCTACCATTGTCATCGATTCACTCACGATTGATGACTTTTTGTGTATTATTCCATTTTGTCACGTCATTGATATTTTTATGCCGCCTGCAAGAAGACAACTTTTGGTCGGTTCAAAGTCCTCTTACGAGCTTCTAGCGCCATCTCCCATTGGCTCATTGCACCGTTCCGTCATCCCATGCGCGGCTCGTTCTTCTGTTAAGCTCGCTTCGATTATGTTTCTCATTGGTATAAAAGCTAACTTGTCTTTAGTAAGCTGTTCATCTTATATATTGACTGTTTTTTTTCGGTCCGACTGCGTTGGTTACGCTGTTTGGTGTTCATTTGACACTACGCGTCATTCAACCTACCGGTTCTGTACAGTTGGGGTTTGTATGAGGAAACGCAATTTGAGGTTCATTGTATTTATTCCGTCTGTTAGTGTTCTTTTTTTACCATTGTCTTCACTGCGTCATTCAGGTTATTGAACGTTAACCATTCGTTCCATCGACGTCGTTCTGTCTGTTGCATTTAGCAGTAAGAGATGGTCCTGTCGATTACGCGTTACCGATCGATCTCGAGGTCGTACTGAATTAACAGTGTATACAACATTAATGTGGTTTACACACAGTACCTCATACTGCACCGAATGCAACCGCATCCCCTACCGTTTTTTGTTTGCCATCAATCGGATATTTAACGCTTGGGAATTAGCATTCTGTCCCACGTCGTTAACAGGGCGAGTTTTGGGCTTTCCACTCTTGACAATGATGTGTGCTGACTGATTTTCTCACTTCGTCAAAGTACGTGTAGAGATCGCGAACTACATCGGACAGGTCTGTACATAAAGTGGCTTGATCTTATCGTTTGAATATCTTTCTTTCTGTTGGACGACCATTTCCAGGAGAATGCACAAACCGTCCATCCGGCAAGATTCGGTTAACCTTCTCAGATTCCTCTCCATCTTCAACTTATTGACGCTTAAATATTTGTTGATCTACCCATCCGTACTCTGAGAGCTTGTAGAACCAGTTTGTACTTCAAGTTGAGCACCACCCGAGTTAACTGTTCAATAGAACCTCACAATACTGTGAGTATTTAGAATACATTCAGTTGTGAAAACTCCAGGCTTCGACCATTCTTTCTGTAATTCTTCTGTTGGAATATCGACACGAACATGCGCCCTTTTTACGATATTCCCACATTCTTTATATCATACCATGACACCATTCGATGCGTTAGATTTACCATCGTACGAGTCATGCACTGACTACACAAGAGGAGTAAGCAGTGCTTGGTTACGAACAACAGTACTATTGAATGGCAACTGTTTGTACTATTCCAAAAGTGTACTCATTTTCTGACCATTTGTTGGCATCTCCCGCTTCGATAGGTAAATGTGGTTTCAGAATTCTGTAGGTTTTCGGACTATCGTTATACGACTCACGCCCCAAGGTAAACGGTTACCGCATCGTCAAGATAAACTCATATTTACTGGTCTGGTTAACTGCTGTTCCATTCTCTTGAATTGTTCCGCAGCCACGCTGACGGAGGTAGAATAAACAAATTTTGTTGATTGTCATGTGATTTTACTGCTTCACATTACTTTCAGGATGATAGCTGACTGAGACACCCTTAATGGTTGCACGCAGGCGACATTGATCCTTGGCGAGAGTTTATGTGGTTTTGAGTCAAAGATCATTGCTTGTGGATGGACACATCTCACCAGCCGTTATCAATACTGTGTGTGATACTCACTTTACCCAGCGACGTTTGGCTGATAGTGCCGATAATTCTACTGATAATCGTTTGTACTGACAGTTGTTAAAAGTTTGCATTGAGCTCAGTTCACTTTGATAGAGTTAGGTATTGGTCATCTAGCGCTGAATGTCGACCGTACTCTGTTCCAATCGAAAGCACTGGCCAAATTATGCTTGTTTTACAGATGATTGGAGATGTGTACTTACATACCGATATGCATATTCCGTGAGAGCCTTCGTCGTAATAATGCCGATGTTTTCACCGTTGTTATGCTCGCCTGAGTGGTTTGTAACTCAGAGGTAAAATGAAGGGTTTGAGTTCTAGATTGTAGTGGTTTTAAACCGCCGGAATCCTGAAGTGTGGTAGCTCCTGATACAGACCAGGCTTCTGGTCATCAATGTCAATTACTGGTGGATACACTAATGTATCTTTCGGCCACTTTCACCTGCGTCCTGATAAGGTTGTGTAAGATAGACGACCATCGTAATTTGTGTCTTCTGACTGTCCTATTAACATTTACATAAACATTTATTAGGGTGGTGACTAGCGTGTGCTTTTGGTTAGTGAATAGTCAATTAAACCATATATCCTGTTCGATGTTTTTTGGTTTCTTATATTCAAACGTTCTAGGTTACATTCACTACTTCACCTATGGCGCCTCCTACACACTGGAAGCAGACAGTATTCTTTTTGGATCAACCTTTGAAAGTGGAACATGGTGAGAATTTATATGTGTGAAAATGTGGGTATTCCAAACGGGTTTTATATGAGGCCCAATGTTGGTTGTTGTCTGGATGAGCCTCGGTTGCCTGTGGTATACAGTTGTTGTTTTTCTTAGTGTATGTACGATGATTACGTGGAACCTCTTTTTACTTGGCCTCTGAGCGTCCGTTTGTGTACCTTTTTTATTTTACTTCAGCAGCGTTTTGTGAAGACGACTTGTGTTTCCGCATTGCCTTGGAAGGTAATAAATTAAGCGATATACCCTAGTGTCTTGTCATTCTGGTCGCATTCACTATCTCACGCCGTCTGTCCCAGCGTGTTTGTTGCAGGCAACTTCACTCTCGCGTTCATATGACTACCATTTTTTGTCTGAATTATTGGTCTCGGAAATTCATTCTTGCTCGACGTCAAACGATACAGACATTTCCCACTAATGCTTTCAGCTTATGTATGTCTCAGCATATTCCGAAACGGATGCAGGTGTGAGCAGGATAGAAGCTCTCGCGCAGCTTCTTGGACGCTACCAAAGACTGCACTTAAAATCCTGGTCCGGATAGAGGTAGTAGCGAGGTTTTAACAACAGTGAAACTCGGATGTGTAACTTTTCCACCTTAAGATTTTACACGATATCTGTCCAATATGTTTCAAGCATCTTCTCTCGTATTACTCTATATGTGCAGAATGATCCGACCTAAGCGGCTGTTACTGGGGGCAGTGGATGAATCAACGGTAGCGACAGTACCGCACTGGAATCTCAACACCGTACGACGGGTTACACTAAGAAGTGTCCTAATCGATTCGAGTCTTCAAACATACCTATTCAGCGTTGATCAGTATTGGGGGAGTTAATTGCTCGAGCTACTGTAGACAGTAATTTACTGTGTGATAGGTAAATATACGAAAACGTACGTATGAATTTTTTAAGTGGAAAAATCAGTGGTAAATCTTGAAGAATCGGAAGAAAAAGGAGCGGCCAGCAATCTCACAGTTGCGGGCTCGTCATTGGCTACGACACTACCATGTCCGAAGGCGTTTCCAACCATCGGTGTGGATGGTCCCTCCTTTTCCAACCTGGTAGACGGTATTCACCAGTTTTATTTGGCGCTGCAATCAGTGTTTCCATAGCTCGCTCGGCCATCTTGCAATTTTTTCAGTTTGTTAACAACCGCAATAAACACTCTATGGTGAAATAGGCGCCCTGTCAGAAAATAAAATAAAATGTGCGTCCCCATTGCATCGGCACATCGGCAGCCTCACTTTTCCCATCTAATCAGCCTACCGAATATAGTATAAATAGCGAAGACAACGGTGGTCAGTTACTTAGGGCTCCGTCCGCGAGCATGGTCGTTTGCACACGCGCATTGTGTATCATTTGTTCAATCATCAGATGGACGTCTTTACGTTGTCTTAACCGGCGAGGATTTGCGAATGCTATACACACTGCCGTTGGCGCTACGGTCGACTCGTCGCGTGACTCGCGTTCCCAAATTGATGTGGTGTCGAGTTTTTGGTTGCCGAAAACCTAGGGTGCCAGGTTATCATAGTAACAGAACAGTGCAAGGCAATGGCTGTACGGTCAGTCATGAATCACGCAGTGCAATACGCTACTGAACAGCCTCGGACTTATTTTAATGCGATTCGTTGTTTGTTGACCTAACGTGAACCCCTGACCAAGGAACAGCATGCCAGTCTGACGGCCATACTTCCATATGATGCAACCCAGATAACTAGCAATATAATTGGTTAGATCGAATCGGATGAGAACGAGCTTCGTGCTACCTGGGTTTATTTGCCAAATTTGCTGCTTTGAGTCTAGTTAGTCTGCCTCTAACCGCGGACGTTTTGGTGCAATGTGAAAGACGAAAACGACAGCCTAATTGGTGTTGGCATGCACGTTTGACCGATGGAACAACTAGTGCGACAGCTGTCACCGCACTTGCAACTATTCTGTACACCACATGCGATGGGATGGATCACGATGATGTGTGCAATGCTCTGAGTATACATGAATCTATGGGAGAGTGGGGAAATGCTTCTGTGGCGTCATGTTTCCAGTGCAACATTTATTGATGTGAGGGAGGCCTCTAAAACCGAATAAATATCTATATCTTGCTCAAGCTGAAGCAGTCAGGACCTATCTTTAAGCCACACAAGCTTCGAAAGCTGATATTGTTGCACTCTAACAATCAACCGGGATCGTAAACACTTGTATCAACTCGCAATGGGTAGATCAGATTGATGAGTTAGTTGCACAATTAGAGGCTAAAGTGCACAAAGCGAAGAAGGACCTCAATTAACAACTGTCTTGGTTGAAATCTGGTAGGAAAAACTGGAATTGTTTCCAGCCAGCTCAGTGGAGTGTCGTGAACTTCTTACTATACACCACTAGGGCATATGTTCACCATAACGATGGTATGTATTACCGTCTGTGGACTCTAATCAGCAAGTAAAACTCGACTCTGTGAGACTTCCCCTTTTCGTTGTGCGTGGGCTGAAATCTTTATCTGATTGCGAATCTGCGATCTTGTTTGTGAAGTTTTCTGCATGTGGTAATCGAAATTTACGAATTACTCATTTGTGATCGAAATATTGTTCAACGATTTCAATGGTATCATTGATTTCAATCTGACAGTGAGGCTGTGCTCATGCGGCTTTCCGTTAGAGTTGGCTGGGCAGTTCCTGTGCTTGCTGTTGAGACAGTTACGCAACTTGTGCAGTACCAGGGCAGTTGTGGTCGAACGCTTGCATGTGATGATTTGATCGTGCCCAGTGTGGACTAGTGACCTGACCTAAAACACATCTGAGCAACATCATTAATATCCCTCAGATAAGAATTAATCTTCACTTTAGCGCTTTTTTTTGACGTGACGCAGCTGAACAAGCTTTTCTGACTGTGAAGGTTATTTTCAAATATCTTCAACGTGTGAGATTCCAAACCTCTGTCTGCTCATTCATACCGAGAATCGTTTTGTGAGTGGAAGCAAAGGATGCCGATGCCCAAACGGCAATCATACTAGCTCATAAAATAGCATTTATTTGTCGTATCTTCCTTGACTGTCACACTGTTCTTTCCTACAGGCTGAGGTCGATCGGCCTGTAAGGAAAGGGAATTCAGCACCTACGGACAGTATTTCACCTCTCTTCTTCTGATTACGGCTCCGTGGCTAGTGACTAGGTGTTCCGATTGTCGTTGTGACGTCTGTATATTGTTCATGTGTTCGATTCCCCGGCATGCTTGATACTTATAATATCCATCAAGATGGGATTTACTCTGTCATCTCGCTGGTGATCATCGGTGCAGATTGCTTGTAAAAAGTATCCCTGTCCGTTATGTCACCAACCATTTTGTAAACTTCGCTCCGTCTACATCTACTTGTCAACGGGCTGCGCCACACCAACGGAACTGGTTCGGCTTGAGGGCTGAAAAAATCTTGAGCGCCTAATCTGCAGGATATACATACCCAGCTTACTGCACGTCGTCCGCTTGTTCTGTTCCGCTTTATTTGATCGAACCAGACCGGCCACTTTGGATAGCTGTATTCAGTAGAATTGAAGTGACCTCATTTGTAGTGCTTCTCCAGTGCCATCATTGGATGACCATGGCTGGGTCATTTTTGTTTACATGAGTGGTGTTGTGATCCGTAAAGTTAGTCACGCACTCAAGTCAGTTCATTCCCGTTCCACAGGTCTTACCACGTAACGAGTGACTGTGCTATCGCTCGTGCTCTCACCTGACTGGATCAGCGCCTATAATCTGGCTCATCCGACGAACGTTATAAACGAGTTAACCAGCTTGCTGCCACCTCCCCACGCACTCACATATGTCTAATTTTCGTATGTGAATGCGACGCTATCACAATGCTGAACAGAGTATAGCAGACGATTTGCGGTCCTCTATGTATACCTGACTCGCGGGTCGGGCGTTCAAGGTTTTCTCTCCACACTCTAGCCGCATTGGCTCTGATGACGTTATTCACCCTGTATATAACTACTCGCCGATCAATGCTGACTGGCCTCGTAGACCTGTAGAACCAAGGCTATCATGGTACGTTAACCAGCACTCCTCGTTTATAACGCATGTTCCTCCTTTGACTAGGAATTATTGTGATATTCTGAAACTTTTACTACGAGAAACAGTGAAACAACTGGACCTCAACGAATGGTTCGTTGCGGTACTGAAGACAAAAACAGCTAAAGAAATTGCTTTTTAGAGGGGTAGTGTTTAAAAAAGCTAACGATGTGGTCAACCGGATCATGCAGTTGAAATATTCATTTTCGGTCGCCTCAATTACGTACTGCCGGTTGCGAGGTTGTATTCTGTTTTGTCTCTCATTGTGTTTGCAATTTTTAGGTGACCGTGTCACCGGTAGTTTGACAGTCCGACGCTCCGTACGTGACACACGTGGCTTGGAATTTTCGCTTCGAGTGGATCCCCTTCGCGACCAGCCGGTTGTGTATCAGTCTTACCTGTTGGTTAATTAACAACAGCCGACCACCTCTTCCAGTTGTGCTCAGATGAACCTTTTCTGATGATTTTATCACCTGTAAATAAAAGTTATTTTGGAACAACGATATCTTTTTCGCTTTTATTGAGTGTACACGATGCCTGGCCACTGTCTTCGTCTAAAGTTTTTACTATCGTGGTAGTAAACTTCTGTTTGTAGCCCTACCGTGATTGATTACTCCTCCATAGTATATGGTTATTATGTGGGCACTGACGACTACTCTCCTGGCTGGCACGAGACATATTAAGTCACCACTGGTTTTGCTCATGGGCGTCTACAGACAAACGTCTGGAATCGAAGAGGCACCCCCCTATCGCCAACTAACCAAGAGAGCAATTGCATGCAAATGGATATGTTTGTTGATGATGGTGCATTCGTTTGTAGTATGTAACTGTTCCTACAGTAGTTTAATCCCAAGTGTCAGCAGCTTTTCGGACACAACACTGGAGCTATCGTTAGTTAGAAGGGTTTGTTGAACGTTCGCTTGTTCAATAAACCATAAGCAAATTTTACTGTGCTTTCCCGAATGCCGTTCATTATTTTTGGAAGTCGGGACAGAAGTTCCGCACAGTTTAGATATTATGTATGGAGTAGCACCAGACATTGCATTTCTGTGTTATTCGTTTCACGTGTTCGAGAACTTCTAAGTATCGTTTGAGTAATCCCGTAAACATCATCAACTGTTAACTTTCTTGGTTTGCTGTTGTGCTTACTGTTACACTCACTCCTGACTTTCATTAACTTCGAAACTGATACGTGAACTTTCGCGGAAAGGTGACATTAAACATCTTGGTTACCTTAACCATGTTTTGACTTCTCGTTAAACTAGAAGTTAATCTCTACTCGTCTGTTTGTCATCAAACGAAATCAGATCCGTGTTCGATTTCTCTTGTTTCCATTTCTGGCAATCTCATTCACTTCGTTTGCGCAGTCCAGGTCGTGCACGTCGATCGATCAGCTCTGGTGTAAGCGAAAGTGCCGATCTGGCCGTCTGAATTTTGGACTATTGCGTGTTGTCAACACATGTTCCATGCGTTCTTGTTACTTTCTGGATTCCTATTTTTTCTATAAAGCGCGGATGCACGTCTTGAACTAAGACATGAGTTACGTTGAATGCCTTTATTTGGGTTTACAAAGCATTTTGTCCATAGATGCTTCAGTGAATCGTATCACGCATCTTTGTAATGGTGTTAGACTCGACACGTAAATTCCTTGTGACTGCGACTCTCTTTCGATTATAGGATTTCAGCGCATTTCTCAATCCTGAATTTGATCACAAACATTGGATCAATGAAGCGCTCAAATCAGCTGTGTTGGAACATAATGTGGAGGTAGGCGGCTGAATATTTGCCGTTGCATTTATGTCCGACGGTGTTGTGACCTTTTTTTCCTATCATTCACTACTTTTTTCGAACTATAATAGGTACAGCACTGTTTATAAGAATGTATGCGTTATCTGCATCTATGGATTGTGTAGTTCATCTAGTAGGGTTTCAATTGCTCATTTCGAGCCTTTCATTTTCATTACTATGATTATCGTCATATTCACCGTCGACAATAGTGTCGAACGATGGTATCCGTTGTGATTTAGTAATGCTCGCGAGTCTTGTAAATTGACGGTCCCTGTAGCGCATTGAAAAACACATAAGAACCAAACAGGCAGTTCTTCAAGCTGGCCCTGAGTGTATCGATCATATCTCCACCTTGCTACGTACACTAGAGCATCTACATTCG